>CM054183.1:53559570-53782070 GCA_028829895.1 Sinotaia quadrata
TGTGTGTGTGTGTGTGTGTGTGCGCGCGTGTGTGTACAAATGCACTGAAATATTTTGTACAATGTTCACCCGTCTTTCAACTGGTAAACCAATTCCTCCTTTTATCTCTTCAGTCACCCATAAATCAGTGTATTACTTCATCATTTATTATTTATTCACTCTTCCTTTAATCATATTTCAGTCACGCAACAAACCAGCAATCGAATTATAAAAATGAAAATGATTTCTTGAATAGAATACTCCATTTTATCACAGCGATCTCTAAGCGCTCAATCGTCAGTATCCGACAGTGCCAAAATAAAGAATGTATTCTTTAGTCTGGGAACTTTCCTTCGGCTCTCCAGGTCTGCGGTTGGATTTTAATCCCTTATCTCTTCCAACGAATTCAGCAATAAAGAAAGTGTGGCAACCAACTTCTAAATTAAGTACTCCGGTCACAAGGCTGAACTGATCTGATAAGAAAAAAATCTCAGAAGGGACTAATTTGTCGTTGAGAAGTAATTTAACATTTAAATTTTAACGGAATATTTATCGGTTCATTCTCAGCTTCCTTCCTTCTAAAGTTGATATTTGTTGCTATGGTAATTGACGCCTTTCATCCTGGCCGGACATTTTTTTTATTATTACTCTTTTATTTGCCATCCAGAAATTTTGCCAGCAAGTGTGACTGGAAACATTCATAATTCCCACCTCCCTAGAGGCTCAAACCGTTTTTCAGTTCATTAATTAAGTTTATAGTTGTCTCTTGGAAGAGAGCTAGACTTTCAGCACTCTAGACAGTCGGTCAAAAGGTCCATGGCCAAAGATTGGTGCTGTGTTTTGAGAACTATAGTTTGAACTTAAACCAGCGTTTGCAAAATCAAGGTATTCCAAATAGCGTTGCCCTCTGACCTTTGTTGCTCAGTAATATTCTAGTATGGTTTCAAACATTCATAAAGCAGTAGGCAACCTCTTACTCAAGTGATCCTAATATTAATGTGACTGTTTTTTACGGACGCTGTTTGGCCTTGGATTTGAACGAGTGGGCATGTTCAGACAGAAAATCTAGTGTACTGGAGAGATGTGTATTTGTGGAAGGAGTCCAGAGTCATGTTATATTTTAAGCTGGAGACTTTATTTCTTTCTGTGCTATTTTCTTCTAGTTATTTTTCTTAAATTGGGGCGGGTGTGTGTTTTTGTTTCGTGACTGCCACATTTTAAGCCAATTTTGTCGTTTCACAAATATTATAATAAACAAAAATATTTTACCTGAACATTACTTCCAATGTTCAGCCCCAAGTCTTTACAATCAGCCCCAAGTCTTTACAATCAGCCCCAAGTATTTACAATCAGCTCCAAGTCTTTACAATCAGCCCCAAGTCTTTACAACCAGCTCCAAGTCTTTACAATCAGCTCCAAGTCTTTACAATCAGCTTCAAATCTTTACAATCAGCCCCAAGTCTTTACAATCAGCCCCAAGTCTTTACAATCAGCCCCAAACACGTTCTAAAAATAATTCGTGATCTTCTGTCAAACGCTTGCCTATAATAATTTTAAACTGTGGGCTTGGTTTAGCGTCCCTTTGCAGTTTCCACCCCGTTCTCATCTTCTGTCGGTCAGTGGTGTTCAAAGTATAATGAGGAAACAAGCATATATGAAGAATTTTCACTATGATTTGAACAAACAAAAAGATAACAAACGAACGAGTTGTTCTCGAAAGTTCATTCACGTGTAAAGAAATAGTGACATAAACAAACATGCACGCACGCACGCAAATTCACACCGCTCCACACTAAAAACACAAATACTCAGAGAGAAAACCAATTTTATACAAAGACAAAATACAGTGAAATTAAAGGCACGAATAAGACAAACTGCTCTAATGCAAAGAAAAACTAAGATGTGTTGGCAAAGCATTTCAAAATTTATTGAACGTGTTTATTTCTTTGTGCAGGTCAGTTGTGCCTGTCGTTTGACCATCATTCGGAACGCTCAACATCACCCTTGTCGCCTGTTCGGTCTGGATTCGGACCCCCGGAGACAAAAATTATGCCTCTCAGCAGCTTCCGCGAATCGGACAACCGAAAGCTCTTCGCCAACGCTAAATACTCCTTTAACGACCCTGGTTTCCACCCATACTTCGGCGACAAACCCATCAATTCTTCACTCAAACGCAGCCCTTTCTCGAGCCAGCCCCCCAATTCTAGCTTTGCACTTAAAAACGCTAGTGGCACGGGATCTCACAGGAGCCTTCCACACAACAAAAATGGAACTCGTCAGGTGACCTTCTCCACCAATCGGTCGCTGCCACGTTATGACGTAGGCAAGCGCGCGCCATACTCATCGAAATACGAACACTTACTACCCGAGACGGGTGGATATTACGGAAGTTTGTCAAAAGGCGTGGATGATGAAGATGGAAACGGATCAACAACCGGAAGTTATACGCTTGAAATTACCGATCTTGATGAATGCATGTCGTAGAAGAAGGTCACAAACATTAGTATTTAGATCAAAGAAGGCTTCGTTTATAAACAACATGGCTATTTATCACTGCCGGCCTGGTGTCATTTCCGCCTTTAGAAGTACAAAAATCAATATAGTGTAATATGCCTTCGATAATCCACACTATTAGCGACTTCAAGCCAAGATGATCTTTAACCGATTCACCAGTATGGAACCGTTACCTTGGAATCGTGGAAACACGGACCGATGACATAGTTTGTCTTAGTTTATTTAAATTACTTGGTTTTCTGTTTGAAATCCCGAACATAATATGATTTTATGTTTTCCTCCTTAGAAAGGTTTTCGTCCATCGGCAACATCTGTTGAAACTACATTTGTGTTATATATTTTATACATAGGGGGATATTATGAGAGGGTCTACACAGATACGGCAACATGGTTGTCAGTCATACAGTTTCTTATGTTTTCATAATTGACAATATGGAGTTATTCTAGTGCAGGGTTGGACTGTTGGACTGTTGGACTGTTGGACTGTTCACGTGGATTTATTCTAGCTGCAAGGCTGAAAAATTTTGACTGTACACGCGGAATAACACTCCTAACATACACGAACTTGCTCTTACCAAAAATGAAAACAAACCTCTAGTGAGGATTGCATTGTTGTGTTGTATTTTATGAGGTCAGTACGCTGTTATATTTTATATGCATATGTTACTAACAGTGAACCAAGCCAAGCGACCAAGCAACAAACAGACTTTGGTTTGTTTTATAAACTCATCACCAAGAATAATTCTTGATACTTCAATGGATACATTATTCTTTGCCTCGTACATTTACGATCCACTTTCAGTAAATTCTCCCCCCCCCCCATCCTCCCTAGAAAGGATTACAAATTTGATTAAATGTATTCGTGATGTTTGAGTACACGATTTATCATTGCGTCATCTCATCGTCATCGGACATATACAATGCTCTTTAATGACATTGGTTCTGATAACGAAGCTGTCGAGAAGATCTAATGAGTGCCATGGATACTGGCAAGGTCTCGTTCCAGAAAATTTTCCCACAATGATGGCATCAACATATTTACATTTTTGTTTTTTTAGTCTTGGACTTTAGACATACCCTATTACTTTGAAGACCTCCGCCTTCAACTCACCCACACCTACAGTTATGCGACTCCATTATGGATGTTATGATTAATACTGAATTCAGTCATGTGATGTCGGCATATTATTTATTATCAGACTTGTTTACTGGACGAGCCCTAGCAGAGTCTTTTAGTTGATACCGTGATTCGTTACTGTCCTTGTCTTCATTTCCTGAGGAGATAACGGAATTTCTAACATACAGCTGAAATGGAGATTATAGACACTTTTATGTACAATCTTCTGCAATGAACATCAGTTGCATGCTCATATTTAACATTTCCTATACGTACGTTTGTGACTTTTAGTCATCTAAATATTGATTTTAAGGAAGGCTTATCTGTATTCTATTTCGTGTGATATCGTGGTTTTGTATGAGGTTAAAAAAAAAATATGGAAGCAACAGAAACAAACGTTTTTCACTTCGCATTGGCGTGTGTGTGTTGTATTTATCCTGTTCACCTTACTTAAGTTTACTTGTTGTCTATGTTCTTTGTCCAAATTTGAAACAGTAAAATGACTACTAATTGTACACCCTGGTTTAAAACTAGCTTAATCTCTATGAAACGTCGAGAACAACAACAACAACAAGTACACAAATCAAAGCGAACGAAATAGGATTCATTCTGTTGCATTATGCAGGAAGAGTGGGGCCACACTGTAATAAGCAAACTGTGCAATTGCGTGCAAATTGGAGAATGGAACAGGAGACTGTAAAAGAATGAGACTACAATTTAGCATCAACGATTATGTTTTTGATGGTGGCCTAGTAATATTTGTCCCCTCCACCCATCCACTGCCCACGCTTTAGAAAGGCACTTACCTTGAAGCCATTTTGCTACATCGCCCGTCTAGACAAAACTATTTTTATTCTTTTCTGTGCGGCGGAGGAAGAATTAGACTGTATGGTATTAAATAAGCCCATCAGAGTACTTTGGGTTGGGAAGGGAATAATATCTGCACCTAATCGTAACTGTTTTATCCGAACGTAAAGTCAAGTTAGTTTAAAAGTAAGGAAAATGATTAAAGTTTTACTAAAAATATTTTCTCGACGTTTAATGATTGCTACTGGAATACTTATTCCCGTCTGCTGTGGTCTAGTTATGGCTTTTGGATATATGTGTTCATTTTTCTTGTAATAGTAATATATTCCCCAATGCATTCCTTACAATGGTACCTGTATAATTTTACAAGTATGGGGCGGGGAAAAGACGTAAGGAGCGAGAAGAAAGTGTAAGATTTCATTTAAAGAAGAAGATATTTCCGAGGCAATGACTAGCACAAACAGAATAATGAATTTTAGAGGGAACACAAGATAACACAGGAACTGCAAAGTACCAATTTAACTGCAAATAAATAGAAGAATGCCATTGAGTAAGACAACTCTACTGTTTAATATGAAAACAAGCTTTGCATACTTGTTGTAGACAACAAAGAGAATTTCCATCACATTTATGCGCTCTTTGTTTGTGAGTTGGCGTGTCCCTGTTACTATGGATAGTCAGCGCGTACAGAAAATAATCAACTGGATTCTGAGACGGACATAGGCAAGTTAGACAGATGACCTCTTTGAATAGCTTACTACTGCCAAAGAAATAGAAATGTTTTGTGACTTTTCGATCTGGATCGAATCCATCATTCTAAGGACTGAAAAGCAAACAAATTCTGACAAGCATTTATATCACAGTCGCTAGTACTTTATAGTTTACAGGTTACCGTGACCCCATTTCCAGTTCCAAATTTTGTGACCAACTCTATACACACTTACCATCGCTTTTGTGGACATTGGTAGAGCTATTCGTACACATACATACAAACATGCTAAAAGTACACACTCTCACTAATCACTCCCAAATAAAATGTGGAACTGCGCAGCATAACAACAAATACAAATACCTCCAAAACAGCAACGGTAACTTATGACAATGTAATAAATTTGAATATTCAGGTATATATATTAAGTTATCTCAAGACTAAAGAATGCGATCAAATTGAACTATAGTCTTTGTGCTCACTCACACTTTTGATTTAGAGTAAATATTTAATGTGTGTGTGTTTGTGTGTCTGTGTGTATGCTTTATGATTCTTTGTTTTACTAATGTATTCAATCATGCTGGTTAAATGCTGTGTTACTAGTATGAGCCTAAAAAAAGCGTTCTTACATTATTCTATTTTATCTCTTATAAATTATTATCTATGTTATTTACGGTTATGAAGTGTTCCTTCCGTTTTACAATGATCATATAAAGAACCTTTAAAGTAGAAAAGAAGACATAAACTCAAAATCACAAATAAAGCACATTCAAAAGGAAAAGCAGTCAAACAACAGAAATTTAAAAGTGAAGATTAGAAAACCCACACCTGCGAATGACGTTATAACCTGAAGACAGATTTTCTTGAATTTTTAAAAATTGTGAACTCTTTTCTTGAAGTTTATCTTTTCATTTTCATCAAAGGACTTAACCGAGGTGACGTCATTCAGGATGACTCAGTAATTTAGACGTCAATTGAAGAAGAAAAATTGCGTCATTTAGTTTCCAAAGTCACTATGGAAGGTATGATTTCGGTACATCAGTATCATTCGTATTGTGCAACCCACCCCTCAAAATAAATAAATAAACTAGATAGAAGTTGCTCGACACCTGTGAAGTGCACAAGACAACCACACAACAGCAATCACCTAATGAAGAGTATATAGTGTATTTAAAGACAGAGGTGAAATATCTCTTGATTCTAATCTGAGATCATAGCGCTCAGAACATAGTGTGCAAACAAAACAATAAGCTACAGGCATAAATCAAGGACTAGGTCACGTGCTTTTGAAAGAAACAAGTGCCGCATACTTCATGACAATGTACATATGTGAAAGTACTGTACGCTTTGATGATGTTAATACCCAATATTTGTCACAAATAGAAATACTTGTGGCGTGTGAATAAGTAATTTTCTTCATTAATGACTTCTATAACCCCGTTTTCTCTGCTTATGAATAATATGAACACTCATTTTTACATGAATGGGGTCTTTACATTTATGACTTACATTAATGGTTATTTTCTATATTTGTGTCTTTCTCTTCATAGAAATGTAATAAGTATTATCTCTTGTCCATTTCTTATATTTGTGATTTACATCAACAGCTATTCTACATTTGACTTACACCATTCTACATTGTGAATTACATCAATAGCCATTATGCATTGTGAATTACACCAATAGCCATTCTGCATTGTGAATTACACCAATAGCCATTCTGCATTGTGAATTACATCAATAGCCATTCTGCATTGTGAATTACATCAATAGACATTCGCTTCATCCATGACCTGCATCAACAATCACTTGATGCATTTTGTGACAGCTCTTTCGTTTATATTCACTTGCACGATTTGCAAACCTCTCTATCTGCGAATTCCTAAATTTCCTAAGTTGTTATGTATGTCGCTTTCCTTTATTTGTGACGTATACAACATATCTGCTCATTTAAAGCATAAATCTGTCAAGCTATAAGGATTTCGCACACATCAATCCTGCTTGGCGGTCAACTTTCTACAACAGCCTGGGAGCTCTTTGTCATTACAGTGTGAAGTGTTTTGCATTCCTAAGAGATTGGAGGTGTGTCTTTCCGTATTCCTATTCCTTGTGAATGGCTGAAAGGTATGAGTTTTAGTTTGCTTATTCAATGGAATATCCCCCCCCCCAAATTCTTGTTTATAAATTAACTTATGAAAAACTTAATGGACGAATTGGTTGCTCTCTTGAAAGACTTGATTTATTGAATGGTGATTCACTGATTGATTGATTGTTTGATTCAATCGTGCGTGAATGAGTGAAAAGGTAAAATACTGTTTTAGTTGAATGTATTGTTATTTTTAAGGTTGACAAATTGTTCGACTTAAAATTTCTCTCTGTATTACAGGTCATATAAAACAAGATAAACAAACACACACATATGTATTATAATTATATATAAATAATACAACTGAAAAGTGTGGTTATTTCTTTATTTGTATGTTTGTTTGCATGTGTGCATTTACGTGTGAACGAGAGTGAGAAAGAGACAAGAAAAGGCAGGCTGGGAGAGAACAAGTTTGCATTCATTAGATTTACGTCACAGAGTGCAGTTCCTTACATAAAATGTCCGCTTTGAATGTTTGTGATTCCATGCTATTGTTTGAAACATGAACTTTACGCCAATATCTGAAATGTTAAGGTATATCTCTACATCCATTCTGTCGTTTAAATGCGCACATACACTTGCTTGCTTGCTTAGTGGAATATTTTGTCTGCATTTTACGTCGGCGTGACTACTGAAGCAAAATTATTTATCAAATCATGCACGAAACGGGGTTTGTATTCTCTCACTTTCACTTAAGAGATTGTAAACTTATTTATAAAAGTATGTTACAGATGGCATTTTGGTGTTTCATCATTCTTTTTGTCAGGATGAGTTTATTTATCGGAATTGCATTGCCATGATTCTGCTGTATCGAGCATTGACTTCAGAATAGCCAACCAGACTAATTAATAATACTAGAAATGTATTTTGGTGTTTTGGAACTTATCTGTGTGAATAATGTTTATGAACTTATTGAAGTCAAAACTTATTTTACAACCGTCTATACTAATAAATTTTGTTTATAAACCTACTGAAACTAAGACTTATTTTAAACTGTCTATTACTCTATACTAATCATTTTATTATAAACTTATTGAAGTCGAAACTTATTTTACAACTGTCTATCCTAATCATTTTGTTATAAACGTATTGAAACTAAGGCGTACTTTACAACTGTCTATCCTATACATTATGTTATAAACTTACTGAAGTAAAGACTTATTTTACAACTGTCAGTATTAATAATTTCATTATGAACTTAGTGAAGTCACACCATCATTTACAACAATCTGTCTTAATTATTTTATTATTAACTTCTATTTCAGCACTTTATAAAATTTGTCTCAATTATTTTACAACAGTTACTAAGTCAGTATACTTATTTCAGGGAAAAAAAAGTCATCTATTATTTGTATTTTACTATAAACATTCTAAGTCACAAATGTACTGGGTCCCATCTCTAAATAATGCTACTTAATTGTTCTAGCACTCGTCTGGGTGTCAGAAGTAATTTAACGAACCTACTGCAAACAGATTTTTAAATCAGTCTATAATTAGCGAAACTATAGACCGTATGCCCACAAGAAGTTTTGTACAGTCAATCAATAATTAATTATTGTACTTTTAATGTACTATTATCAGCGTTTGATTTCGAAAGCAATCCGTGAATGAAGCTATTTTTAGTACCGAAACCTGTCAATATATTCGAACCATTCTGTGAATTATGTTCCTACCCGCTGTTTAGTACCAATCTTACTGAAGAACTCGACAATGAATCAAGTTACTGTTGGTCCACTGATATCAGAACTTGCTTTCAAACCAGCCAGTTTAACGATTACCAACTTTCTCATATCGACGCATCTTTTAGATCCAATCAATATTTCTAAGTATTGTTACCAGAAAAAACATTGAATTCAGCAATACACTAAAGCAGGCCGACAAAGAATGTTGCTATGGCCTACTACAATGAACATTCAACCATTGCTTAGTTATCATTGTGCGTATGAATATTGCTATGGCCTCCTACAATGAACAATAAACCATTGCAGAGTTATGTTATCATTGCGCCATTGTGGTTTAGAGCTAGTCCATAAATACAGTTGTTTGTTCTGTTAAAATAAGAAGTTCTTTTAACTTCACCCCTAAAGTACGATTAGTGTCGATACTAACTTAATGACCCAATGGAGTTTATAAATTTTATATGGCACCAATCTATAACAAATGTTATTAAAGTTTCTAAAAGTCATTATTTTGCCTTCGAACCATGACTGATTTTATGAGACGTACTATAGTTTTGTTTAGTTTAGAACTTTGAATAAGCTATTATAGATGTAATGAAGACATAGCTTGTTTCTGAACAATAGATGAATTTAAAGATTCAACCAAACTCAGTCGGCTTATTTAAAAATTCGGAAATCTATATTTATATTTCTATATTTTTTTTAAATAGAAACTATTATCTATTATATAGAAATGAATAAAGGAATTCTTCTGTTAAAATAAATTAAACAGTCATTACTTGCATCATCTTAAGAAAGTGAAGTGTGCAATTTGACTGTTTGTGCGTGTGTACGTGGGTAACAATGCATTTCATATGCAGCTGATTTTGAATAAGACATATGACGTATGAAGAATGACGTCATTTGCTAATAACATCTTCACGAATGGAAATTAATTGTCAGTGCGAAGGTTACTTTTTGTGTTGTGATTGACATTCAAACGTATGTCACCCTTACAGCTCTCATGTCTCCCATTTTTTCCAAAATAAATGATTTTTATGGAAGTGTCTGCTTTGTTTCTTGTTTATTCTGGCTGTGTGCTTGAGCAACTATTTCCTTAACTCTATGGGGAAGTACCCCATCCGTCAGTAGTTCCAAACATCAAACACTAGTCGAACAAACATCTGTCCTTGTCTCAAGTCCTTCATGAATCGTTTGTTCTCTCTTACTATCTCTCCTCATTTATCTACACTACCTTTTTCTTTCTATATCTCCCCATTTATCTACACTACCTCTTTCTTTCTATCTCTCCCCATTTATCTGCACTACCTCTTTCTTTCTTCTCTCGTCAAGTAATTCATTCCTCATCGCGTGCTGCACTTTATCCACCTGTCTTTCTGTCCACGTATCGAAACCCGTATCAACACGTGCATCCTTGTACCCGTATATGGCCACGTTAAATGTCGATTCACTTATCCACCCAAATATTTATCTACATTTGTTCGTATGTCCTTCCAAATACGTATTTTGCATGCATCAGCTGACCATCCCACCCGACTATTCACACATCAACCCTAACATTTTTCTAACTCTCCATCAAGCAACCACCCTATTCAGTTTATTTACTCAAGGAAAACCCATCCATCAATGTACACATTCTTCTGTCCATCATTCCATCCAGACAATTCGTCCTTACATTTCCTCTAACTATCCTTGAAATGTTGCACTTCACAAGTGAAGTTGCTATTGTTTCTTCACAAGCGTGGACTTCTGTAATTCAATGCTTTTCATTTGCAACTATGCTCTTTTCGTTGCATTTCCATAATTAATAATTGACGACACTTGCAGCAATTGCAGGAAATTATTTTATTTCTTTGTTCATATTGCTGTAAATCGATAGAAATATATTTTTATATTAAAATCCTATATAATTACTTAGTATAAAACACTATTCTTATTAATTAAACTCAATTTAATAAAGAGAATACGAGACAGGTTCGTGTGAGTAAAATTCCTCTGGTTAGTTTCACTTTCTTCTGCAGTCGGGCAACCTGTATTTATTAATCGGATTAATTTTGCCCAACATTCGGTTCTGGAACTTCTTGATAACATGACCTCTTCTGTTGAAGAATAAACGATTTGGCTGCTGTTACACAAGGAAAATGCATTATGGAAAACTAACCGCTCTCATGACAAGACAGAGGCCGGGATGATTTTCTCGATCAATGAGTCAATGCGGTGAACAATGTCTTCACACCAACATTCACGTGCAATTGTATGATTGCAACTCATACATGAATATTTTTATTTTTCTCTCTTTCTCCGTTTCTGTTTCACTCGAACTCTGTATGTCCCTCTGCTTTGGGAGAAGTAGATGGAAGGAGAATCACAATAGTGTGTGTGTGTGTGTGTGTGTGTGTGTGTGTGTGTGTGTGTGTGTGTGTGTGTGTGTGTGTGTGTGTGTGTGTGTGTGTGTGTGTGTAAGAAGCGAAGAGAAAAAGGAGGGGGGGGGGACATTGTGAATGAACTAGCGAAAACAGTGGCCAGGAATGGAGGAACAAGAATAGAGAAAGGTCGTTAAGAAGAGGCAGCAATGGAAGGATAGACACGGAGATTGGAGAAAATGAGAGAAAGGAGTATAATGGAGTAGAAAATAAAAGAGTATGTTGAGAAAGAGAAAAAAGGAGGGATTGTGTATATTGATGAGAGAGAGTGAGTTGATTTGGGTTTGCTTGTGAGAGAAAGAGGATTGTGTATGTTGATGAGAGAGAGAGTGGATTGGGTATGTTGATGAGAGAGAGTGAATCGGGTGTGTTGATGTGTGTGAGAGAAAGAGAGAGAGAGAGAGAGAGAGAGAGAGTGTTGATGAGAGAGTGGATTAGGTGTATTGATGAGAGAGAGTGGATTATATATGTGGATGAGAGCGATACAGGATTGTGTATATTGATAAGAGAGAGAGAGAGAGTTGATTGGGTGTGTTGATGAGAGAGTTGATTGGGTGTGTTGATGAGAGAGTTGATTATGTGTATTGGTAAGAGATAGTGGATTGTGTGTGTTGAGAGAGAATGGATTATTGTGTTGAGAGTGTGTTGTGTGTTGATGAGAGATAGAGTGGACTGTGCATTTTGATGAGATAGTGGATTGGGTGTGTTGATGAGAGTGAGGATTGTGTATGTTGCTACCAGAGAGAGAGAGAGAGAGAGAGAGAGAGAGAGAGAGAGAGAGAGAGAGAGAGAGAGAGTGGACTGTGTGTACGTATGAGGGAATGAGAGTGTTAACAGATTTTTTATGTTTTGACTGCATTTTACCCAGAAGCATAAGATGTTGCATTAAATATCCTCAAGCGCTCATATTTCTGATAATGAAAGATGCAAAAGAAAAATGTAACAGGTCTCACCCACTTATGCACACACACACACACACACACACACACACACACACACTTACACACATACACTTAATAGAGCACATATACACACAAACACAAGCCCTGGCCTAACTATTGTTGCATATTCACACACACACAAACCGAGCAAAATGAAAAAAAGTGTTAGCTTGTATTCGCTTATAACATTGTTTGTGATGCACATAATTTACTAAAGGAAAGTTGCCAGTTTCAGGCACTATCGTTTTTCATTTTCTTTATTGACATGAAATAAAATATTTTATAAAGTTGCAAAACAAATTTTAATTTAGAAAGTTTGCTTAATTTAGGTCTCTACATAAATTTATTCAGTAATATGAAATTTATAAAATGTCTGCATAAATTGTGTCCATGCAGATTGTACACATTTAATAACTATTTACATGGTCGATCTATTTTGTTGCACGTTTTGATTAGCAAAGAAAGTCTAATTAGATAATTTAACACAGCATTTATGTCAAATTTCATTTCTGACGTCATCTGTAGGGGAGGAAACTCCCTCAGCTGTTGGATGTGAAATTGCATTACATTGGCGTGATCGACATTGTTCTTAACAATGAAATTCACACGCCAAAATCGAAGACATAATAACAAAAAAGTTCGATTCGAACAATTGTCACAACAGCAAAGTAATATCTATGATCGGTAAAAAGATATAAAATGTACCTTGACAATAGAATAAAATAAAATAAACAAAACGCGAAAGACAATAATGCGCCAATTTTGCAGAACAAACATTTCCATTAACTACATTATTATCAATTAACCACTATCGATGTTGTTTCCATTGATCATATAGGCTTCTCAAATGATGACGATGATTGTTAATTAATCACAATCGTCATCATATCACCACTGTCATCAAATTTGTCATTATAGTCAGAATATCATCCTTAGCACACCACTGTCATCATCGTCGCCGCATCACCACAGTCACTATAACATCACCATTGTCATCATCATTGTTGTTATAGTCGCAATGTAATCATCACTTAATTGTCGTCGTCATTGGCATCGCACCAACATTGTCGGTATCATGAAACTTCATTCTTCATCATCATTGTCGTAGACATTGTCGTCCAAACATTGGCCAATTTGACGACGTATTGCCTGATGAAACAGTATGTATCAATGATTTATTTAAAATTATTATTATGTTGCTCATATCATCCCCATCCTTATTTTCATCATCATCGTCATCATCAATGTTGTTATCATTTACACAATTCATTACTTTGCCAAGTTTCATTCAATTTATCATAATTTTAGCAATAAATTTCAAAAGTGACCATTTAAATATATAATCATTTCCTTTTGTACTAAAATTTTAAACACTGAAACAAGCATTTTTGTTCTCTTCTTTCAAAAGATTTAGGCCATTGAACATTGATCCAAGAAATAATTATTTTTGTAATAGGCACCTGTAAGCGATACGTCAAGTTTTAATCTGAGCAGCGTAACTCTCTTCACAGCTACATTTTTCGACCCTCACTATTTATGTCTGTGTGTGTGTGTGTGTGTGTGTGTGTGTGTGTGTGTGTGTGTGTGTGTGTGTGTGTGTGTGTGTGTGTGTGTGTGTGTGTGTGTGTGTGTGTGTAAATAAAACATGAACAGGAAAAGTAAATTTCATTTATTCCTCTAGGCATCCGTGGACTGCCCAGGACCCAGCCATCCCGCCCATCGATTGCCTTCTAAGACCGATCGACTAGCGATTTTTGGCGTTATGGGCCGAGTGGAGAGCAGTAGAATAAATAAGTAATTTTAGGTCTTTCAAAAAGCCTGGTAAAATGTAAGCAGTCAAGTGCTAATAAAAGTCTTGTTACTCTTGCACTGAAAGTCGACAAAGCTGTCTGGATACTACTAAGAATCGCCCTCTCCATAGAAACAACATGACAACCGGGCCGGTGACGACAGCTAAGGATTAAATAGGCAGAACAGATTCACGGTCAAGATATGTTTTTAATTCTCGCGTAGAAGAGAGGTGTTGTGGTATGTGATAACTAGGGGAGAAAACAACTGGCTCTTGCTTAAGGAACATACTGTGGCAACCTCGCTGGGGAAATTCCATGCGACTTCACTGAAGAACGGCAACGCTTGTTTGAAGACATAAAATGCTTCATGGACAAAAATAAGTCATGTGAAGGCAGAACCCCAACAAGAAGGCTGCAAAACAACAAAGTTCTAAGGACAGCAACTGAGAATGCAAATGAAGTACTGAAACGTATCCCCACAAAAGATATCACAGAAACCAACAGTCTAATATACGCCACCGCAAAGGTAATTGAAAGATACATAAGGCCAGACACAGTACAATCACAGAAACCATCAGTACCACCATGGAAGAAGACACTAGAAAAGAAAATAGTGTACTAGAAGAGAAATAAGCCATATGACAGCAGCAGAACAAAATAAGGAAAAACTGAAGGCAAGATTGGTCACCAAATACCATCTCAACCGCAAAAGCACTAAGACTGCAATAGAAGATGCAAAGCAAAGACTTCAAGGACTCAGTCACCGTCTGAAGAGATACACTGCAAGAGGTCAGCAATTCCAACAGAACAAAATATTCTAAACTGACCCTAGAAGACTAAACCAAGAATTTAAAGGAAATTCCATAACAGAACAACAAATACCAAACATTCAGGATACCAAGACCTTCTGGGAAAACATTTGGAGCAATCCAAATACGCATAACACCTCAGCCAGGTGGATTCAGGAACTGAAAGATGATCATAAAGAGACACCTGAACAATGCACCGTCACAATCAGTGAGAAAGACATTAAGAAGAAGGTACGAAAGATGGCAACCTGGAAAGCCCCTGGCCCAGATCGAGTACAAATATTCTGGCTGAAACATCTTACCTCCTTACATGGTAGACTTGCTGAACAACTGCAAAACATACTAAACAAACCAGGAACCCTACCAGCATGGATGGTAAAGGGAAAAACAAGTCTGATTATGAAAGATCCATAGAAAGGCACAACGCCAAATAACTATCGTCCAATCACTTGCCTATCAACCATCTGGAAGTTACTATCAGGAATTATAGCTGACAAAATCACGACTCACCTTGAAACAAACAAACTTCTAACCAATGAACAAAAGGTGCTAAACCAGGCAGCAGAGGAACAAAAGACCAATTGGCAATTGATAAGGCAATAGTGACTGACAGCAAGAAACGAAGAACAAATCTTGCAATGGCATGGGTTGACTATCAAAAGGCATATGACTCAGTCGCACATTCCATGGATATAATGTGCAATGTAGTCAAATTAATGAACATAGAAATAATGGTTCAATTACATAAGCATTCTCCAATTCAAATTATAGATCAATGGCAAACCTAAAAAAAATAATTTATATAACAATTAAGACAAACATTTTTGTATCAGTCATTAATTTGAAGTATCTATTGCAGTTTGGGTCTCAGAAATTGATTTTGTGCCACCAGAAGAAGAAACGCAGGTTTGAAAGCAGAAACAGAAGCACTCCTAACAGCTGCACAAGCTCAAACACTCAACACCAAATTACACAAAACGAAAATCATGAAAATTTCAAATGATTCCAAATGTAGACTCTGCAAATCGATGGACGAGACAACATAGCACATACTATCTGGATGCCAGGTTCTGGCTGGAACAGAATACACCAAACGACACAATGAAGTGGCAAAACACATACATAGAAATATGTGCGAGAACTATGGCATACAAAAACCCCAGAAAGAGCATGGATGCATCAACCAGAAGCAGTCACCAAAACAGAAGAAGTGAAAATACTGTGGGACTTTGAGATAAGAACAGATCGGGTGATTCCTGCACGAAGACCCAGACATTGTAGTTCTCAATAAGTCCAACAGAACAGTAGCAATCATTGCTGTCGCTGTTCCAAGTGATAGAAACAAATACAAATACAAAAGAAAGAGAAAAATTAGAAAAATACCAAGACCACAGATTAGAAATTCAGAGACTGTGGAGTGTAAAAGCAGACGTGATACCTATAGTGATAGGAGCCTTGGGGAACATAACATCTGAATTGGAAGACTACCTGAATAAACTCCCTGGAAACCACAGACTCGCTTCACTATTCATAGCAGCGCTCCTCGGAAGTGCCCACATCCTCCGTAAAACTTTGGATCTCCCAGAATCTTGGTAAGATTCCGAGACTTTGGATCACAACTGACAGTCAAAGAGAATCTTCGATGCGCTCACAAGTACACCTGGGAGAATCATCCAGAGCTTCACAAGTGCTATCAAGCACATCATGAGGAATGTTCTTGAATGTTGTGTGCATTCACTTACACATCATGAGGAATGTTCTTGAATGTTGTGTGCATTCACTGACACATCATGAGGAATGTTCAAATTGAGTTTGTGAATGCTTGAGATCAAAAGAAACTACAAATTTTGCTGTATTGGCTCTTGAATGGAATTCACTGGAATCAACTTACAGCAATACGTTTTACTAATACGTTGACAAAAACGCTGTACCACACAACAACGTGATCAAGCAGAGTGCAGTATCAGCATAGCATGACGTGGAGAGTAAAAACTAAACAGCCTGTCTCTCTGCAAAAGTCAAATTAAGGCAGCACTAAATTTCATGTATATTTCATTTCATTACAAACCCGTTTCTCTCTTACAGACATTCCCAACATACAAATTCTGCAATAATTTCCTTAGCCCGATACACACAGAGTAAAAGAAATACAGCATCGATCAAAATTCATAAATATAATGTGCAATGCAATGTAGTCAAATTAACGAACATAGAAATAATGGTTCAATTACATAAGCATTCTCCAATTCAAATTATAGATCAATAGCAAACCTAAAAATATAATTTATATAACAATTAAGACAGACATTTTTGTAACAGTCATTAATTTGAAGTATCTATTGCAGTTTGGGTCTCAGAAATTGATTTTATGCCACCAGAAGAAGAAACGCAGGTTTTAAACCTATTTCTGCTAAACAGGGTCTCTCTCTTCGAATGTCTGAACACTTATCAGTAATCACCGATAAGCTGTACTGTATACTCATTTTAATGCAGGAAGTGGCAATGAAATATTTGAAATGACTCAGTTATTTTTGTGAAGTTTACTTTTAATTAATAAAAGAAAATTAACAAAAAACAAAATAAAAACACGAAGTACAGTGATGACCAAGATGCCAAAATCCAAAATAATGTACAACAGTTTGAACAGAAAGATATAAAATCAAAATATTTTTTTTATAGAGATTTTCTGTTTCCGAGTCTAAACACCTTTTAGTTTCAATTTCACTTACCAACATATTATACCTGTCTTAGAAAAGTTAGCCTTTATATGTGCGTCCGTGTGTGTGTGTGTGTGTGTGTGTGTGTGTGAGAGAGAGAGAGAGAGAGAGAGAGAGAGAGAGAGACAGACAGACAGACAGACAGAGAGGGAGGAAGAGAGAATATTTATATTTGTGCTAAAATATGTGTACAAAAGAGTACATCAGTTTGTTTTTAAATGAGTGAATGTGATTGCGTGTATGCATGCTCATATGCAAGTGTGATAAATACGGTTGCGTGCATTTCGTTCATGTCCATGCTTAAACAAACTAAAGGTTTGGGCACTGCTCTAGGCACATGCGTAGCAGACCAGATCATCTAGCTGCAATTTACTCATCATTCGCCGGCCGATCGTACGGGAGATAATTCGGTAAAGTTGTGTTTTCAACCGAATTAAACAGAACGGTGTCGTTGTTATCCACATCACTTCTGGGATTTTCCTGGCATGTGTAGTCATTCCACGAAGAGAACGGACACCATTCTGTTAAGGGGCGTTTAATCGAGTGCTAGTTGTCGCCCATGTCTCGCATGAGCTAAATGGACCTCCGTCCAGTTGTGCTCATTATGATTACCCGATAATATAGAACCGCAGTTTTGTCCCATTATTTACTTGATTATAGCAATTGCGCTTGCTTTGTGTTTTCTAAACGTTTTAAAAGAAATAATAATCAAATGAAATGTAGTAGTACCAAAGGACATAGTTCGCTCCCTGAGCAAATAGAATGTACAGAAACAGACACTCGGGTCGATTGACATAAATCATTTAAAAATAAATACCTTCAAAAAGTACAAAGACAAAAATCAAATTAAGGTACGTGGAAGGTTTGGTGTGTGTCGAATATTGAATTGCTTGAAATACAAATCTTAAAGAGAACATTTATATTTTTTATAAATTATAAATTAAAATATACAAATGAATAATTATAAACAAGATCTGGGATAATTAGTCTGGTTGCATAACACACGTGGAGGAAGAGAAACAATGGCATATATATAACAGGAGGGCTTAGTGGGCATTTATTGTTAATAAAACTGGCATTTCCTCAACTGTGATTATTTTTTGTTTAAACGCATGCACACATGCACGCAAACAAACAAAGAATTCATGAATTCATTTTAAAACTGTTTTTGCAACTTATTTTATTTTTGTCATAATCTTAGTCTCTCTTAATTTCTTGACAATATGACGTCGGAGAGATGGAACTGAAAATGTGAAATTTATTTTTTTTCGAAATGAACTGTGAGTTAGGGTTCTGCTATCTGAGTACACGAATGACACGAGTCTTTCTTGTCGTAAATGTCAACTGTCTAGTTATAAAATCGTCTGACTATTCTTAGATAAGTACCATGTAGAATCTAGCAACGGCGTCTACACGCAAGACATTACTTCGCTAGCAGTTCAAATTGAAAACGTAGGAATCTTTCTAGAAGAAACCGACTACATCTACTAACATTTCTACCTGTACTGTTCACTCATACTACTCTATGAACTCTTCACTGTTGCTGTACTACTGCTGACTATTTGCACTTATTTGAAAAATGCGTAATCCTTCAGTAATACACAGTTATCTACCCTTCTAAGCTTAAGTTAGATCTACTTGTCTAATTGGAATGAGTGAATATTTTCCATATCCATTTCCATTCTATTTTTCTCTCTCTCCCCTCTCTCACTCTCATTCATTCTTGTCTCTCCCTAGTAGAGTTTTCCTATTCATTCTAAACATAGAAGTTAGCGTTCTTTCTTTCGTTCCTTTCTTTCTTCTTTTGTCCAAACCTAAGTCGCACTGCTTGCTATTTTGGAACCCGCGTTTTATAAAAAATTATATTTATGTAAATTTAATCATAATCCGAAAGTGAACGCGTGAATAAAAAGGACAATTAGAGTAAAAATATTTCAGTTAATGTTATCTACTTTCTGCCTGCCTTTGATCATACCATCCTCTGTCTACGGGTGTCTTTCTTGCCATTTCCATAAAATTAATAGTAGAGGCTCTTTGTTCGCTCTTGGTGCTTATTTATATACGAGTCAAATTCTAAAGAAGTTGAATTCCATTTGCCTCGTTTTGGTATAATGACAAGTTCTGGCATGTCGGGATCCCGAGAAAAACCATTTTTGTGTCCAAACGAAAATGCTGAATATGATGTCCGTCCAAATGACAGCAAGGCTTGTACGTCCATTAGCGAAACGAATCTGCTATCAAGGCGGTTCGATTGCGACTTTTCCCTGTTTGGCTTCGACTGAGTAAATCGTGTTTGACATACTTGATGTCGGGAAAGGTTATTCAATTATGACATGCCTGAGAAACCATACATTTTCCTAATACAGATACTTGAATGTAGTTGTAGACAAACAGTAGGTGTGCAAACGAATGACTGTTTACAATTGCTTTCGAGAAGATTGCACAGAGGTAGGGTGAGAGTTATTCGGTCTATCTGCAATAGTTTGAGGAAGCTGTGCTGTTAAGAATAGAACACCGATTGGGTAAGACGTTACCGTAGTCACTGGATAGAATGTCTCATTCATTCTTGTCTCTCCCTAGTAGAGTTTTCCTATTCATTCTAAACATAGAAGCTAGCATTCACATAAATTCAAATAAAATTTGTGATTTTAACAGAAATTAAAGGATTTTTCAAGAAGGCCAAACATTCCGGCGAGAAATTTTTGCCAGTGTCTTTTGTGGCCCCATAACTATATCGTCTGAAGATTCACACCATGTCTTCTGTAGCTCCACAACTATTCTGAAGATTCATTAGTGTCTTTTGTGGCCCCATAACTATATCGTCTGAAGATTCACACCAGTGTCTCTTTTAGCTCGTAAACAATATCAACTAAACATTATCATCAGTATCGTATGTTGCCCGGTACTAATGCCTTATGGAGTTCGTACAACTACCATCGGTAGATCGACAACAAATCATTTTGTAAACGTACATCAACGTTTTATATATTATTTCACACATACACACATACACACACACACACACACACACACACACACACACACACACACACACACACACACACTTGTGTCTGAAGAATCAGGTCAATAATTTTTGTCCACACTCCAATATCTTCTGTAGAATCACACAATTGCATTTATCTACTAAGACCAGTTCTGTTTGTAAATTCACAGAAGTGTTTTCTGTAGATTCACACCACAGTCCTCTGCAGATTCACACAATTGTCCTCCATAGATTCACACTACTGTCCTCTGTAGATGCTCGCCATTCACTTCTGTAGACGAGCATAGGTGCTGACTAAAATCGTTCAGTAGTGTAAGCGTTCCTTTCCTCTGTTTTAAAAAAAATCAAAACGTACATTACATAGTGTCGTCTTGTGTAAACTCAAACCAGTGTCTTGTGTTGATTTACACTAGTTCTATAATTCCAACATCTTTTCTAGATCAGTGTCATAACTTTAAGTAGCTCAACACTGGCGTATTTTTTAGTCTTGCACAAGTGTCTTCAGTAAGTTCACAGCTCTTTTTCAGACTTTCAGAAAGAAAACATCACCACAAAAACAAAAAACAAACCACAAAACCAAGAAAAAAAACCTATGTAAAAGTGAGTATGGTCATACGTGTAATGTTGTGATTGATAATGTCGAACGACCATAATAACATGCATACTCAGCGTTTGTATACCATTCCATACAAACTTTCCTCTAATGTTTTTGTCTTCATGAAGGTCATTTATTTCTTTATCTTCCCGATTCTTTCTTTCTTTCTTTCTTTCCTTCTATCCATCCCTCCATCCCTCCATACAACCATCCTCCATCCATCCATTCATCCATCCATCCATCCATCCATCTATCTATCTATCTATCTACTATCTATATATCTATGTATCTATCTATGTATCTATCTATCTGTCTATCTATCTATCTATCTATCTATCTATCTATCTATCTATCTATCTATCTATCTATCTATCTATCTATCTATCTATCTATCTATCTATCTAATTTTATTAATGTTTTCAGATTATTTTAATTGTCTTATTTACAAAGTTAGAAATAAAAGTAAAGCCAATGCTATTGTTCCGCTATCGTTCTTGACAAATGGTCAAATCTTGGTGCTGCCACAGATGTTCGACTTTCAGTGATTGAGAGATTGGCCGTAACTATCGGCTCGCAATTCGACAATTTTGGTTCACGTTAATTCGCTCGGGAATTTGTTCATTTCTTCTATTTCAACGGGAAATTTGATTTCTGTGTCGATACAAACGAAATGTATTTTTTAAAAAAAAACAACCTAATCTGGCGGATGGATCAATCGGAAGTGACCCCAGGAATTGAAATATGTCAGACGCAATGTGCGATGTATTGTACCACACTACGGATTATCCACTAGACATGTGCAGTTCAGTGCCTCTTTCAAACACAGAAACAAGCTAAAACAGGATGGTAATAAATCATTTCAGGTTGGAATGGATCGAGAGAGATGATAACATCAATGACGTGGGTAAGCAATATTTAATTGGAAATGCAAGACAACATGTGCTACATCAAATCCTTCTAGATCAGTAAAGAACAGTGGGTATGGGGAGAAAAGGATAGCTTGCATTGCTATCAGTTGAATGGTAATTGGTTTCAAATTCCTGTTTTCATCGAATGAACTCACGACATCATGATCAAGTTTGAAAAATATATATGCATTTCTATGCTTTATTGTTGTTATATAATTAGTATACAAAAACACACACCCGTACGTACAAGTGCACACAAAATCTAATATATATGCAGGCAAAGAGTAATAAATGTCCAAACGTTCATACGCACTCACATCCTTATATATACATTTCTTCTCACAAACTCACTAACACACATACATGTTCATATATCTTCTCATGTATGCATAAAGCAATAACTATTTCGTTCTCTTTTAAAGAGCCAAACATTTTAGCTTTCTAGCTAAATGTATAACCCGGTACATGAGTCCGCATTGGACTCATGCTGTTTGTTTGCAAGTGGACGAGAGCTGGGAGTGTTTTGAGAGTCACATGGCAATATTTAATATCTTGAAACGAGAAACAGATTTGGCCGCAGAAAGAAATCTGGCTTGTCATAGCTGGCCCAGATCCTAATTGACCTATTTAATCAGTTCAGAAAAGGGAAAGAACAAGAGACATGGTAGAACTAACGCTGCATAATTTTACGATTTAATTGAATTAAATTTCCTGACATTTAAAAACGCATATTTTGTAATTATTTTCTCGTGAGTGACTCACTGGGGTGGGTGGAATTGTTGTGTCCGCCGTAGTGTTCGCAATGCTTCCTTTATATTGAACGACTGAGCTTCTTCTGTTATACATACACTTTTATTATTCTATAGAAGTTTGGAGATGTATCACTGATAAATGTGCTTCTGCTTTTTGTTGTTACATTTTCTGTTGGAAAAATGATAGATACAAAACTAAAGTTGTAATTCATTGTTTAAATCAGGACAACGCACAAATGAAAGAGACTAATTATATAATTTTTGAAACCAAAATTCTTACAAAAGTAGTGAAGGAAACAAGGAAAAAAATCAAACGTTTATAATTAATGATTAATCTAATAAATGAAAAGTGTTCAATGTTTTATACAGCTACAAAATAGAAGTGTAATACAGAAAAAAGAAACAAAACACTAGTTTAATACAAAAAAAAAGAAAAAAAAAACAGAAATTTAATACAGAAAAAAGAAAGGCCCCTTTTAGCACAGAGTGGATAGGGGAGGATGTAAGATGCAAAGAAAATCAAAGCGAGAGAGAAAGAGAGAGAGAGTGGGAGTGAGTAAAACAGACATAAAATTAAATGAGAGAAAAGGGAGTAAAAGAAAGAAAGATACAGGAAAGAGGAGAGGAGGGATATGGCGAAAAGGGATCGAATGAATTCCTAAAATTCATTTGGTGCCGTTGTCGGAGAATTGTGGGCGGTGGATTTACATAATTAGAGAAGACTTTGGATTTCGGGTGTCAGTTGGCAATACATCGAGTCTTACTCGCACAGGAAAGGGTGAACAGATGGAAAGGGTAGGTTTGGCATTTGAGACAAGAATGAACAGATGGAAAGAGTTGGTTTGGCATTAAAGACAAAATCATAAAAAAGGAAAGGGCAGAAACATCATAATAGACAGTCAACAGATGGAAAATGGACAGAAATGTCGCAAAAGACAGACAATACATGGAAGGGCAGAATTGGCATAAAAGACAAAATAATAGATGGAAAGGGCATAATTGGCATAAAAGACAGTCATCACATGAAAATGGACAGAACTGGCAAAATGATATTACAGATAGGTGTAGATTGCTATACAGATCGCACACATTTAACAATTCACTCTGGTCACTAAGTCTCCTCCCTGCTGTAGTCGAACTCGTAACAGACACCTTCAACAATCTGCATTCTACTTCCTCACATCCTTCAACAATCTTCATTCTACTGCTTGACACACTTCAGCATACTGCATTCTACTTCCTGACATTCTTCAACGTACTGCATTCTACTTCCTAACATACTTCAAAACACACCATTCTACTGCTGAACACCCTTCAACATCCTGCATTCTACTTCATAACATACTTCAAAACACTCCATTCTACTGTCTAATACGTTTCAACATTCTGATTCAGATTTCGTTACTTGTTTTACATAATCAATCATTACTAATGGTCACCTTAATAAGCTGTCAATCAAACGATAAATTTAATGAGATGCAGGGATAAAATGATTCAGATTTTGACTCCTAAGGTTATATGACTATGTGGTTTCATCTCCGTTTCTGTTTCCGTCCTTCTTTCTTTCTTTCTTTCTTTCTTTCTTTCTTTCTTTCTTTCTTTCTTTCTTTCTTTCTTTCTTTCTTTCTTTCTTTCTTTCTTTCTTTCTTTCTTTCTTTCTTTCTTTCTTTCTTTCTTTCTTTCTTTCTTTCTTTTTTCTTTCTTTAATTCTCTTTCTCTTTCTTTCTTTCTTTCTTTCTTTCTTTCTTTCTTTCTTTCTTTCTTTCTTTCTTTCTTTCTTTCTTTCTTTCTTTAACCATTATGTAAATTGCTTATATTGAAAATTTCATTTGCGACCATTGAAGCATGATCATCATAGCTCACACAGACCGAAAATCCGAAACTTACATTTCAACTATAGCTAACAGATAATTATGACAAATAATTGAATGGTGTTTGTCAGGACAGCAGGAGTAACCGGACTTTCTACAAAGTATTAAAATCGCCTAAGGAGCTTCAAAGTAAGACTTTTGCTCTTTGGTGCAAGCAGACGTCACTCTGGTCAGAATCACAGTGACCATTAAAGATGCCTTGGAGCAGGACAGAAATAGAGAGTAAAGTAGGTCGTCCTGACATCACAATTATTGAACAACGTTCCTAGTAATCTGGACCGTGCATGGAACATCACGAAAGCAAAACAGACAAAAGTGAATCTGTAATTTAAAATAATTTTCTTCTTTTAGGAAGAGTCTCCACGCTGACAGAAAACCGTCCCCACACGACTGGGAGAATCCTTCAAATATTAGGACAGAGTCCCAGAACAGTGCAGGAGGTAGAAGAAAACTAGAAAGTGTCGTTTGCCGTTTTTCCTTTTGTAGTTTGTCGACAATTGCACTCCAAAATCCCCACTTGAAAATATGTTTATTTTTACTATTCTGCTTTTGTTAGATGTTTCAAATCACTATATACCTCTTTGGAAATACATCACTAAGTACAATACTTAGTTAGCATAACAATAGCTGGATAAAGCAGAATAACAAAACTGGATTATATTAACATTAATTATTATGTATTACCACATTAGATTGTAATAAATAGATATGTATCCAAATAAAATTTATAATTTGGACTGCTAAGCAAAACGATTCATGTACGGATAACAGCTGTGTGTCTGTCACTATTGGTGTAAATTGTTTTGAATATCATGATGACATGGCAAATTAAAAACATTAGATCTACTCGCATAAGCGTACAATAAATAGCAGTTATTGGTTTACGCCCACAGCTTTCTGTCTTCCCTAGAATCTCCCATTTTAAATCGCAAAATAACTCCCCCACGGTCACGCGAAAGTGGTTGACTGGATAGCTATATGAATTTACAAAAGTATCTCTACACACACTCAAGCAAATAAAAACTTTAAATATAGTTACTCAAAATGCACAATCAGTGTAAATGATATAATCTCCACACATCAATAATGGAAACTATGATATTCCATGTATCAATATAATAAGCAATCAATAATCATGAAACAAAGGGTTAGTCAATCAATTTCAAAAGAGAAAAAGGACAGACAAAGCAAGTCAGTGTCTAAATAGTGTTATAAAATAAAGAGTGAGATAATACTGCTTTCTGAGTGTCTATTCCACTAGTCAAATGTATCTCTTTCTAGCTTTGTATTAGTCTAGGATTTCTTAAGCTAAACAAATTTTCAACAATTGTTTTCCACATTTATTAATTTCAACACAATGACAGTTTACCAATTTTGAACAATTTGAGCTAATCCCTAGACAGAGCCTACCCAATTTATGTGGCTGGGCAGTTTAACGAAGTTGTTCTTTTATTAAAAGCAACAAAAAATAACAACAACAACACAAATCAACAACCCTAGAAGAGTGGTGCGTCATATGGAGATTTATTTCATCCCCACTCGTAGTCACATTTACATAATAATATTAATATCATTACGTTAATTAATTAATACCACTCTACGCTGTCATTGTAGCCTATCATTCAGCACTTGATCATAGTTGGTGGAGCAGACAGCAACTGGAAAAAAAAAACCTGAATAGTCGATCTAACAATGTTACAAAGGCGCGTCTGCAATTTCAAGCACACGAGAGTAATCTTTCATTGCCAGAGTAGCTTCCCTTGAGGGTTTCTAGTCGTTCGGTTCCTGACAATTTGACTTCACTTACCAAAATGGATTTTGATTAACTGTCTTATTCTGCTCAATGGAGTACACTTTAGCTCTGTGGTCAACACGCAGATTAGTTCCTGTGAGTAAATGTGTGAGTGTATGTTTATGATGGTGTGTATATACACACGAAAAAACATCACACACACACACACACACACATACACACACACACACACGCACACACACACGCACATATACATCATATCATCTACGTAAATATGTAAGTGTGCATGCGTGTGGCACTTTAGCAAAGGCTAAATATTTGTTTTGAAATTTCTTATTTGATTGTGAGAAAGGGCGGCTGTGTATATATGTATTCATGGGAGTGAACCATTCTTGTGATAGAGAGAATAAATGAACATATGATAGAGCTAAGTGCTTTGAATTCAAGGAAAGATATATGATAGTGGTTAATTGACCTTGATTGATTACTTTTTTTCGTAAATTAAGTAAACATTTTAATAATACTTGAAGTGTTCACTCGACTAATTTGTGAAGTAACGGTAATATAATGGCCACAATCAAGTGCTATTATACATAAGGGACGTAATCACATGATACGATTAATACATGAGTTACTCAAGTGTTGTGATATATATTCTAACTGACCAAACTATATTAATATATATATATACTATGTTAAAACTGTGAAAGGAGAACAAAGGAATTCATTCCCTGACAACTCACTTCCAGTGCACTGTGAACCTCTAGTCTCCACAATGTTTACCCAGAGTTATGTAAATACTAGTGAGAATTCCTGATTGTAACGGGGCAGACAAAAGTAAAAACACAAAATGTATTTTACAAGCGCCTGTCACTTAAAACACAATTAATCTTGTTTTGGAAATAACCAAACCCAATTGACAGTGAGTGTTCACAGAGGTTAATTCCAATTCTGTTTCCTCTCATGTTGAGTCACGCCGTCTGTTCAGTCAGATTCATGCCAACACATTGAAGCGGAAGAGAGCAATGTTGACATCCTTGTAGATAAAAGGATCGATAGTGACTCCGTCTTCTGACAATTTCTCACTCCAAACACACAGATACCCAGACTATTCAAACAATCTCGGAAGGGCAAGCCAAGGCGTCTGCAAAAGGGAAAAATTAGTATAGGACTGGCTTCGGTAGATAAATTGGTTTACTATAGGATCTGTCGGTTTCTTTTATATATTTTGACCCTCCTCAACCAACCAACACTATGACGGAAATCGTAACCAATGGTCCTATTACCGTCATGCCACTCTGCCAACAAAAGACAACCTGATTATGAACCTCATTAAAGGGTGCACAAATATTTGGCCACTGGTTCGTGTTCGGTAGGATCATCGGAGTTAATCGATCTTTTGTCAGCTTGCTCAATACAATCTTTTGATTGGTAAACACTTGATAAAATACCCTGAAAACGAAATCTCTCCGAAGGATGCGGAGAACTGCAGAGCGTCGTAAGCATATCGAGCGAATGCGTGGAGAGAGAGGAAAACGGTGACAGCGCTGATCATTAGCAGTCCATTTGTTCTCGGACTAATATCATTTCAAGATGGGAGACTCATTTTTTCTAGACTCTGGAAGTCTCACTTTATAAACATCACTCTCAGGCTCTGGTCATGAAATGGGATTTCTGGCTTCGGTGAATAAATCCGCATTATTAAAATACATTTGCTTGTTCTGCATGGAACGTATTTTAAAGACATTTTCATTTAGAAAGAAAATGACGGTATGAACAGAAGGAAAACGGAAATAGGAATGACATGTTCAAGAAAATTTTAACGAAGTATTTCCGGAGCGCGACATTGCCTTTATTTAACTCGATTCTTTCCCCTGTATGTCGCTGTTATACAGAGCTACAGCACAAGAAATACCCGCGTGGGGATAATAAATCAAAGACTGACATTAAGTGAAATCGTAAGGTAAACGCTTGACTGACCAGTAGGTGTTAAAAGCAATCAGAAATAGCAAATCTTAAAAGCTGGAATAATTTTAGAGTGAACGAACTTCAGTCATGCGCCTGTCCGGAAAACCAGAAAGTGTAAGATGAACAAAGGTTAAGTAAATTAACGATCAATTAAGTGATAAATCCGGAAGTCATGTACAGGGACGGATGGACGTCAGAGAATTGTAACCTCAGTAGCGTCACCTTGAATTTGTCGGAAGGTGAGTGTTGGATTTGTGTTCAATACCAATGAGATTCTAGTCCTGTGCTATGTATTAATAGCGTAATGAGTTTATTTCAAAGTATTTGCTTTTAAGGAAACGGAAAACCACTCAAGCATTGAATGAGACTTTGTGAGTTTAATCAATAGGTTTTACAAGACGAGAATGAACATATTTTCATTTGCCAGCAATTATTATGTGAAATGTTGAAAAGGCTTATGTTTGTTTGTGCACTATTGTGAGTCTTCATTGTACATGTCATTATTTATATTTCAGTGATATTGAATTACAAGTGTCTAATTAATTGTTTAACAAAAAATAAATTATATTTCTTTATTTGCCAACACTCTCGACCTGTTTTATATTATAACTGGGTTAAAAGTTTATAGTAATGTAGGGGTACTTAATATTTAATAAGACAGGTGGAATAGACATTTTATAGAGGGTATTCTCTGCTGTTTTGGACGTATTCCAGGTCAGAGTTACTCTGTAGTGTTCATTAAAATACTGCGAAATACTCTGGGAGAGCGCAAGGGGTACTCTTCCAGTCCATCACCCGCAAGCTGAGAGGTGCAAATTATCACAGGTGTAGGAAAGATAGACTTCTTGTAATTAAAGAGACCCTCTCACAGCATAAAAATACCTTTTGCAATGTCCTATCGGGCAGTAATACAAACCAGTCTGTAGAAATAATCGACCTTCTATGTTCTGACTTTATGTAGTAATGATTGATCCTAACTCATTCTTCTGTCTCAGACATATGAATAGAACATGTCATTTAGTCATTTATGCAATCACGTTAATTAGTAGTAACTTTTATTATTTAAACTCTTAATGTATATTCTATTTTCTTTTTATAAAGATTAAAAGTGGAAATACTTGAAGACAATTTTTCAACGGCAACATATTACTGACCTGCTTGATTCCGTGAAATTCATTACAATTCTTCGCAACTTATACACATACTTCCACAAACTTTAAAATTATTATTTAAACAAATCTGCTTCTTTGACAAGAAATATAAACTTTTACGATGTTACTTCTAAAGAATTAGTTAGCTATATATCTGACTTGGCGAACGGTCATTATTCATTCATCACCAGATCGACAAATAGTTAAATTTAAACTCCGGTTTATTGTCCTGGTAAATAAGTTTCCACAAACTGCCAACACAACTGATAAAGCAACTAAAATATCCAAAGTTCGAGATATCACTGACCCATAGGAGTATGTTATGGACATTGCTGCTGGTAAACTGTAATGTAATTAAGATAGATATCAAAGTAAATTATTTTTTCTCGAGTTTAGAAATCCAGTTTGCTTGAATACGATAGCGATGAGAGTTTGTTAGTGACCTTCGAATAACGAAGAGACTTCGTTTCATATGACATTACAGGCATGAAGGAAAGGTTTTACGTCATTTGGCTTGTTAATTAAATGAATATATATTATTGAAATTCGTTTTGTGTAGAACTTTTACTGCTTTCTTAATGTTCAGCTTGATTGCCAGAGAGTTAAAGCTGTGACAAACGGAAAGGAAAATGATTCATTCATGTTTAAAAAATTGCCTTTCCTTATAATTTTATATTTCTGCTCTGATTGTAGCATTATCTTTTTTCTTGAAATTTGAAACACGTATGTCTGGAAATGAAGACAGTTTTCAATTAGGAAATTGTCTTTTAAAATAGTTAACGAGGATAAAGAGAAAATAGCATGCTTTATGAGATACCCTGGGTAATCTCTCAACAACCAGTTGGTTAATCAAGCAGGGTCAATCAGTCAGTCACCCTGTCTTTCAATGTATCTGTGGCGGAGTAAATTTGCCTATCCTTATTTTAAAACTTAATTGTTATATAAATTGTTAAATTGTCAAAGTGACCGGGACTTGTGCACTCCTTATGATGGTGTACTTGTAAGTGTCTGAGTTGGAGTAAACACTCGAGTTGCGAATATGCTAGAAATTGCTGATGTAATGCAAACTAGTTCGACTGTTAAGAAGTTTTATTATCCAACGGTTAATGTTTGCGAGAACGAGACCAGCCCAAAGTTTACTTGCTGAAGAAAATTCTATTCTCTAAATACTTGAAATTGGTTTGGCAAAGAAGTCCGTTCTCGAAAGGTGGATTAATGGTGAATTAATTGGCTGTTTGAGTAAAAATGGGCTTAGAAAAGTATTTCATTTATTTTTTCTATTGAAGTGCTTTACTTGTGTTGTACGTAGAGATATATCATGTGAGCTGACTATTATTCTTACAAATGTTTGAAGTAAAATGATCATATATGGTATGCTAAACACTTGATATTGTTATGATACGCTATATTTATTATGCTCTATGCATATATCAGGTTAATATATACTGCTGCAGGAAACTGTAAGTTGAGACTAAAATGCAAGAAAGAATGGAGTTCTAAAGTGATAAAATGGAAAGTTAGCATTTGTTCCTTGATTATATGTTTACAGGGACGAGCAGCCTTTCTTCATTGTGTGATATGAATTTTCTGGTTCACTGATTTTAAATCGCTATGGTCGAGATAGATACAAAAATCGTCTGCTACAGTGTGTATAAGTGTAAGGGATTACACCACACTCCTTTGATGTATGGTGGCAATGTATGCTGACTACATCGAGCAATTCTAGTGCAAGGAAGTTAATAGAAATTGCTATGTTTGTTATTCTGCATGAGGAAGCGAGTATGGTGGAACAAAGCACCCAGATTGGTGTTGAGGGAATAATTGTGGTTCTGTTTTTTTCAGCATGGGGGAGAAAACATGTGGAAATTGACATGGACAATGAACTTGTGACTTTGGTGCAAAAAAAAAGCACGTAAAAAGACAATTGCATCTGTGTCTACAAAATGTTACATAGTAGCTAAATTTCTTGTCTCTAATAACTCAATTTCTATTCCCTGATAAGAACTATCCTGTGATTTGTATTAACATTATTGGTTAAATTGTATTTTAGGATATAGCCTGTGTAGACAAAATTATTTGAATGTGATTTCATGGAGATAATCTATGTCAAGTAATATATTTCATTGTATTTGTTTTAAATATATTTGATTGTGGATTTAATAACTTTATTGTTAAATGTATTGACATTCTTAAACAAATTAATTACCTTATATAGTAGAAGAAAGTGGGTGGATGGGGGGAATGCTAATATATAGATTAAAGACGGATTTATCTTTTAATTTTGTAAGACGTTTACCACCTATGGAAATATTGTGTGAAGATAAATGTCTTTAATGTGTGGAAGAGAAAAAACGTTTACAATGCTCGCATTTCCGCCAAAGTGAGAGAGATGAGTGATGTCTGCTGAAGAATTATTAATAACGGCAATTAATATTCTCATAACTTGTAATTAGTTATGAAAGATTAATTAATTAATTAATATTTAATTATTAATAATAATAATAACCATTAACTAAGTGGAGTTGGTGTCACAATACCCCTCAAATCATCTTACCAATTTCAGTATTTTATAATCTATCTATCTATCTATCTATCTATCTATCTATCTATCTATCTATCTATCTATCTATCTATCTATCTATCTATCTATCTATCTATCTATCTATCTATCTATCTATCTATCCAGCCAGCCAGCCAGTCATCTACCTATCTATCTATCTATCTATCTATCTATCTATCTATCTATCTATCTATCTATCTATCTATCTATCTATCTATCTGTCTGTATGCCTACTTTTATTAATATTGACCGACATTTCCGCGTAGCTGACATTACTCTGTTTAATGTTTAACTCACATGAAGAGATTAATGTTTGCTAGTGTAGGAACATGAATAATAAATAGCATTCTCTCGAGTCCACAGTCAATGGAGACGACAAATGGGCGGACTTATAGCTTTCGAGAATACTAAAAATATGAGAAAACTTCACAGAACTGCCAGATGCTCTAATTTCCATATAAACCAAATCTCTCGCTAGATAAAGGACTGTTAACTCTAAATACATTTTAGTCTCCTTCAAAACAATTATGTAATAGAAGCAACGCTTTTTACATATTTCCCATCTGAATGACTAAGCAAAAGTAGAAGTTTGCATACAAAATAAATACATACAACAACAAATGCAAACAATTACATATATTATATCATATTAAATATATACATTTGTCTAAATATAACTGAAGATAAATCTGCATGTATACATACATACATTCCTTCTTAAAGGCATTCATTGAAGCATATGTACCATTATACAGATAGATAAATAGATAGATAGATAGATAGATAATTAGGTATGTATGTATGTAGATAGATAGATAGATAGATAGATAGATAGATAGATAGATAGATAGATAGATAGATAGATAGATAGATAGATAGATAGATAGATAGATTGGTGATTAAAGTTTAAAGTGAGATTGTTGGCTAGAGACAAAAATAAGATTGGTGATTAAAGTTTAAAGTGAGATTGTTGGCTAGAGATAAAAATAAGATTGGTGATTAGAGTCAAAAGTGAGACAGATGAGATAGACAACGGCTGGCGTAAAGATGGTGACTTTTAAACATTTTTAACTGTAAAGTCTAAAGTGAAACTGTTGACTAGAGTATGTTTTCAGAAGGTGACATGGATCTAATGTGGTATTGTTGGAAAGAGTATAAAGTGAGATCGGAGACTAGAAATGTTTTGAGAAGGTGACATGGATCTAATGTAGTATTGTTGGAAAGAGTCGGAGACTAAATTTTTTTGAGAAGGTGACAAGGGTCTAATGCTAAATTGGTAGCTAGAATCAAAAGCGAGATTAGTGGCTACAGTCTAAAGTTATATTGGTGGCTAAAGTCAATAGTAAATTAAGTGACTAACGTGAAAAGTTGTTCAGGATATAACGTGAAAAGGTTGTCTAAAATCAACTAAGCTGTATTGTGCTTTATTAGTATTGCTTCAGACTAACACGAGACTACTGACTAGGTTGTAACATGAGAGTCTTAAGTTTGATTTGTGACTAGATTATATCATTACATTGGAGACCACAATCATTGAGAAGATCTGTGACTGGGCGTTGTTATGAGAATGGTGACTGTTTTAAACACAGTACTGGAGATTAGAGGTTAAGTTGTTTGAAAGAAAAGTTAGTGGCATCTCGCTGGGAGGATTACAAGACTTTCGTATTATTATCGTAGTCGGTTCGAAAGCTCATTACTCACAGACGTGGGTGTATTCTCAGTGGTCCGAACAAGCTTCTACTACAAACTACCAGTAAGCTCTATAGCGGATTTAGAAGTAACACTAGTTGGCGGCATCCAATTGACAAGGGAGACTAATCATATTATTATGATGTGTTGTAATAATATGCTTGTGTTTAAATTCGATTTTGTCTCGGTCTCCGTAAGTATTTTATTCATTAATACTCTCTCTCTCTTTCTCTCTCTCTCTCTCTCTCTCTCTCTCTCTCTCACTCTCTGTTTCCCGTCCGTCTGTTTGTCTGTCTATCTATCTATCTGTCTATCCGTCTGTCTGTCTGTCTGTCTGTCGGTCTCTATCTATCTATCTATCTATCTATCTATCTATCTATCTGTTTATCATGTTTGTGTGTGTGCACGATTTTAGTCACCCACATACGAACTACAGTGCTTCATTATTTAGTCATTTAATTTTCTTGGCTCAACACAAAAGCAAAAGTTCATTTGATAATCCTATTAAGAATAAAGAGAGGTATTTGTCCGGATTATGGAATGATTATATCGCCGTGGCATGTATATAAAAGCACAGAGTGCTTAAGTTTACTTTTTTAAAGTCATTGCAAATTAGTTTGTTCCAAATGCATCTAACAAACTGATCCCATTGGAAATTTCCTGTGACAGATTACACTTTTCAAAGCTATTCGTACTTCTTCCTGCAAATTGAACAACATTACTTGGACTAATGAACAACATTACTTGGACTAATGAACAACATTACTTGGACTAATGAACAACATTACTTGGACTAATGAACAACATTACTTGGACTAATGAACAACATTACTTGGACTAATGAACAATTCTTTGTTCAATATCTCTATCGATATTTTGTTTGTATGATTTATTTTTGCCACAACCAGTCAGAATAAAATAAACAATCTGTACTCGTTATTATCCAAACGGAACTAAAACGGAAAGCAATGTGCACTTTGTTTAATGTAGCTGTATAAAAAATAAATCATAACATTCAATAAATATTCTGCAGGTATTTTCAAAGTGAACAAAACGCACTTGTATGTTTCATTCATTTTGAGTATACGTATTCATTTTTATCTATTCTCGATGCTTTCCGCTCAATATCTTTTCAAGAGGGAAGTCAATCGCTACTAACTCGTGACGTCATTAAAATTATCTTTTGTCGGGAAATAGTTTCTAATCTTATAATGTCGGCCACATACTTTATAAATACATGTTCATACCACTAGCATCATAAAATCATGCCAGTTCTCTCACAGTCGACGCAAGGCAAAAGAGGGGATCACGTGTCTGCTCGCATTATCGAAAAGGAGAGAAGGACGTGGCGGTCGAGAAAAGGCTGAAAGTACAAAGATTATTAAGAGAGATAGAGTCGCGGACAATTTGTGAGATGGTTAAGAAAGTTCAGAGCAAGACTAATTTCTCTCAAAGTGGTTCAGGTCTAGTTTAAGATTAATTTAAGCACAATTAGCTGGATGTTGTTCAGGGCTACTTGAATATTAATTTAAATACAATTATGTGGAGCATGCAGGTTCAGTCTCTCGTGATTACAGCATAAACAATATTTTGTTTTTTTTCTAATCAGACAAAAAATGGACCATTTAAATAATAAGTTATGTTGAACTATGTGTTATGGAAACAGATCATCAGCCATTTATAAAGAATATTTTCTAAATCAATGTCTAAGTCACTGGCAATATAATATAGTACAAGCGTTTGGAGCTGCATGCAAAAATATCCATAAAATCGAATGATAATTAAATGTAAAATTAATTGTAAATTTACGTCCATTCATTTACGTATATAAAAATATACTTTATTTCATTATCTGTACAGAGAGAGAGAGAGAGAGAGAGAGAGAGAGAGAGAGAGAGAGAGAGAGAGAGAGAGAGAGAGAGAGAGAGAGAGAGAGAGAATTAAAGTAAAATTAAGAAATTTATATCTCTTTCCTGACCTTTGACCTATCCCGTGAAGATTCTTCTCCTATGACAACGCTTCATTTATAATATGTATTCTGCAAAAGAAGAGAGTATTTATTGCATATATCTTCCTAATCAGAAATCTCTTTATTATTTTTAGTCTCATGCAAACATAACTTTATTTATATGTATACGAAATAATTATATCAAAATTTTAAAATATTTATTCATGAAAAATTCCACCAATAAAGAATTATTGATGGGGTAATATGAAATGGAATTTATCATTTGCAAACGTGTCTGCCTCCTTGAAAGAAAACAATTTCTTAGCATTCACGATTTTGCAGTAAAACTGTTTCACTTACTTTGCTTTGTTTGTCTCGAAAAATATAGTTCACATATATAAACCCTTTCACTTCAATTGTTAATAATAGCTTATTCGTCATCATTATAGCGTGTCATTGTGTTGCTTTTCCATTCATTTATGAATAGTGTATGAAACGCGTTAAACCACAATCAAAAGATCTGTAACAGTTAATTTCTTTATCGTCCGTCTATCTATTGAACAGTGAACGAGAAGCAAAACAACCAGTGTCCTTACTGGAATTTCTTTCTTTCTCAATCATTTGCAAACTTTGGATGAGAAATGTTATGCCAAATGATCTATTTCGGAATCTACTAATAATTTTTGTCAGTGTGTACACGTTACCTGACAATTGTAACCACATGATTTTGTAAAGAAATTTGTTGTTCAATTTTCCGTTTGTAAACAGTGAGAGGAAATTATTAACCACACGGTCTGTAACGGAATTCGTTTCTGAGTCCATATGTACACACTGACTGTGAAATATAACAGTCAACTGAACTTTAATAACATTTGTTACTTTTACCTGAATCAGTATATATTACATCAAAGCTGTAGGAATAAATCAAACAAATCAGGTTTTTTTTTTACATTTCTCTCTGTAAAGATTGTCTGTGGAAAGTAATATAGGATCTGTTTGCACATTCGGTGAAATGTTTAAAAGAAGCTGATATTGTATTTCAAAAAGAATTAAAAACTGTTGATTTACGAACAGCGCTTTCTATTAAAACTATATATTTAAGGACAAATTGACCTTAAAAGTTGGCAGATGGATTTTGTCCTGTTTGTGCATTAGTGGTATTTACTTTCATTTTAATATCTTCTGGTTTATGTGAAGCTACTGATTTTCATTATTTATGAGCTTACAGTATTGATTAGGCAAGGCAGGTGACAGGATTATGATAACATGATAGGTGATATCTAGACACATGGATCATTTCCAGAAAGGTAATAGGGCAAAGGCGATACAACCTTTAAGAAAATAAATAAAACTCATCCTTTAAAAAAATAAATAAAACACAACCTTTAAAAAAATAAAACACAACCTTTAAGTAAATAAAACTCAACCTTTAAGAAAATAAATAACAAAGAAAAAACCTTTAAGAAAATAAATAACAAAGACACAACCTTTAAGAAAATAAATAACAAAGACACAACGTTTAAGAAAATAACTATGACTCGTCTTGATATTTATTGCGATTAGGATGCTTTTCTGTGCAATTTTCATATTTTGATCGATATTTGTTTTAAAGGGATGCTATGATTTTTGTATGATTTTGAATGTTGCGTAAAGTTTATTTTTGAAGTGAAAGTCCCAAAATAGACAGGGGTGAAGAGTGAAGTGGGGGGAGGTAAGCTGAGTGAGTGAGTGTGTGCAGTGTACAGAGTTAGTAGTCGTGTGGTAGGGCTGTTGTTTATGAGAACACTAGATCCATGGCACGTAAGCAGCAGTAGATCAACTTAAAACCTATAGCCTTGACCTTGTTATGTGTTATGCTATTTTTAGGCTGATGTAATTGTGTGTTGACAAATATGTGAATGGAAGATGCAAGAAAGTAATAAATAATAATTAGCTCTAGGAGGATTCTGAATTTGATTGAGTCAAGAGTGAGTTTAGGTAGAGATGAACGTTGTTTCAAGAGTAAGAATACCTAGAAATTCTATTCTTTACTCTTTGCAAACGACTCTTTGGACGAGCTTTAAGACTATCATGGGCTGTTCATGGAACAAAGAAGACCCCTGGTTAAGGTAAAAACTTCTCTTACAGTGTGAATGTTTAGGTTTTATTAGGAATGTTATATTATTTATGAAATGTGTTTAACTGTTATTTCTTCCAGAGGCATATGTCAAATTAAGTATTTATTAATGTGGTAATTTGCAGTACATAGACACTCTGCAATTACTTATGTTTAAAAATATTTTAAAGGGTGGGGGTCATTATATCTTTATTCTAAAATATATAGAATGTGGTCTTTGGGTGCCTGATTTTGATGATATTCATGACGTGTCCTATTGAGCAATACCATTGTATCGTATATTGTGCCAGTGCATTGAAACCGAAGCTAAGTCTCATTTATGAATAGTGGCTACAGTTGGCTTGAACTTGATCAGACTAGGAGTGTTATTTGCAAACGATGAGAATGCATTTTGTTGATTTCTGTTAAATATTGTTAAACATTTCTTTTTATTAAATTTGTATATTAATTTTTCCGTCTTGCGTATCTGCTAGTGTGATGTAATTTCTTTTGTTTGTTATCGTACCTTGGTGATTATAGTCTAATGATTCCATCTTGTTTTTGTCCATCTATATATCTGTTTATATATCTATTTTATAAAGTTTGTTTCTTAGTTTGAATAAATGAGTGGAGGCCGTGAATCGAATTGAAGTCTCTGCATCCACATATCGGCGTAACGGTTGCATATATGCACTTTAACCAGTGGTCCAAACTCTGTATCTGCACTTTTTTTTGTAGATGTTTCATATCATTAACTATTGTTAAATTTTGGTATAATTTATTATTACAACGTCACTCAAGGTACATCATGACAGAGAGTTATATCATACCAACTTGGACATGATACTACCTGTAGAAGCTCATATCTACCTGTCTCTAGTCATGCATGAAGTAATCTACCTGTCTCTAGTTTGCATGAATTCATCTATCTGTCTCTAGTTATGCATGAAGTCATCTACCTGTCTCTAGTTTTGCATGAAGTCATCTACCTGTTACTAGTTCTGCATGAAGTCATCTCCCTGTCCCTAGTTCTGCATGAAGTCATTTACCTATCTCTAGTTCTGCATGAAGTCATTTACCTATCTCTAGTTCTGCATGAAGTAATCTACCTGTCTCTACTTTGCATGAATTCATCTATCTGTCTCTAGTTCTGCATGAAGTCATCTCTCTGTCCATAGTTCTGTATGAAGTCATTTACCTATCTCTAGTTCTGCATGAAGTCATCTCACTGTCTCTATCTTTAGATGATGCAATCTCTAGCATTGCATGAAGACATCTCTCTGTCTCTATCTTTAGATGATGCAATCTACCTCTCTCTAGCATTGCATGAAATCATATCCATGCCTCTATCTCTGTTTAATGACATGCACGTGTCTCTAGGTTTGAATGATGACATCTACCTGTCTCTAGCTCTAGATGACTGCACACACCCGCGTCTAGCAGTTCATGATTCCATCTACCTGTCTTTAACTCTAGATGATTGCACATACCTGCGTCTAGCAGTTCATGATTATATCTACCTGTCTTTAACTCTAGACGATTGCACACATCAGTGTCTAGTAATTCATGATTACATCTACTTGTCTTTAGCTATAGATGATTGCATGCACCTATCTCTGACTCTATATATTAGTGTATACGTGCAAAGTCCGAGAAGTAAATGAGAGCAATAAAGAAGTGTTTCCACCACGTGCAAGAATCTACCACTCAGAGAATTACCAGTACAGTAAAAAGCAGAAGTTGTATAATAACTTGTATTATATCCAATTTCATTTAACCTTTAACATTTACGATCTGAGAATTTAGTTGCATACGAATATACTTTTCGCTCTCGCTAAGAAGCTAATCCTTCAGCAAGGGACATATTTCAGGACACAGACTCTGAATGCCATGGCGAAGGGGTACTTAGAAGAAAGTTAAAAAAAAAATTAATAAATAAACAATAACTTCAAAAGAGGAGAGGAGGACAATTCGGCAAGAATATTCACAAACGAAGCACAACACATTCGCAATCAGTCGGCACAAATCATAGTAATTGTTGATAATGAGTCACGTCTACTGCATGATCTGACCTTCTGGCACCACGTCATGACACCAAGGCGCCATATTCATGCACTAATTCTTTCATCCACTTGAGCGGCGCCAAACAATGTCAGGCAACCATTACTGTCAACTGAGACGCCGCATCGTTACAGCTACCGTGCTGGTAGAGCGCATCACACTATTCTGCCTTACGCCAAACTCGCCTTACTGGGGAGATTTCAGCTGCACTCTGTGTCCGTAATACGAGTCGTAACAGGACTACGATTAACCACTGAAGTTAGAACTTTGTGTGCTAACCGTGATTTTGACCCGTGTACTGATGAACAACGGTGTCAATACATTTCATACAGAGCATTACGAATAACTACGGATCAACTCGTTTGTATTGGTGCGTATGTATTAATTTCGTCACTTTTTTCTCCTTCTCCTAAGATGTGTGTGCTAAAGTTATGTAATTAGATCATTTGTGATATTTTCCTCACAAGAAGATGTATTTTTAATTAAAGATGTGACTGAGGTATTGCAAATGAGAATCATTAGAAAATGTGCAACATTTAAATGTAGTATTTCCTCAATAAACCATCCACTTGGCATATGACTTATCTACTGTCCTATCCTTTAACATAATTTATACTGACATAAGTATAGTCTCTACCTGGGGGGTCACGACTTCTGCTGTTTTCACGGACAATAATTAATCAATAGGGAGGTGTAGAAGATATGGTGTCACAGTGGTATATTAGCAGTATTGTTCAGTTGGACTATTCTCTTGGCACGAAATCGGCCTATGCCGGAAACGTTCCCCATAAATTAAAAAACAACAACAGCTCTTCTCGTATGTATTAGGGGTCAAGGCAAGTTTTGTTGGGGTCACGTTTCTTAACTAAGGCAGATGCCATTTCACAAGAGAGGCCATAGTAAGGAACTTGATTTTCGTAAGAACTCTGACAACGTTGTTATATGTACAAATGTTGGGTTTGATAAGTTTCAGAGGATATATTTATTATTATAGTTCAAGTGATTTACAAATTCGAAAGACGTTTTAAGTGACTTCAAGATCGGATTTTAAAGCAATGCTATTTTTTTTCAAAAGAACAGACATTATATAAAACATCGGAGAGTAATAAATGAGTACAATTGTATATAATATACACTGAAACATCAAAGGAAAAAGAAATGTATACATATGTGTGTGTATAATATATATATATATATATATATATATATATATATACTATTAATGAAGACTAAATAAAAGCGTTTATGGCATGCTCTTCTTATTATCAATTTCAGTGAAATTTTCGTCTGAACAACTATAGATATGTTCATTTCTGTAGATAGTTCTGCAAATCCGAGACGAACTTGTCTTTGACCTTCATCAAGTTCAGTAGAGCGAACATTATGTGTTATTCATATTTTTAAAATATATTTTAATATTGAATGGTTCACGTTATAATTTAAATCATTATACATACTGTAATTATAATTTAATCCATGTAGTGAGTGACTAAATTGTCTGGACTTCGTTTCTGAGACATATATATATATATATATGTTTGCGTTTGATTATAACGATGAAGGTGTTGTGTAAAGGGAATATATCTAATACATTTTAAGTTCATCTTGGAGCATATTTACTCTTCTGGTATAATAAATCAGTTCCCATTTGATTGCTCTGCAAATGCCATTGCTTTATCTCTATAGTCATTCCCATAGTTTTGCCTTGCCACAATTGGTCAGCTTTCAAACGTAATCATTACGTCGCCTGGTTGTCCTGATTGTGACGTAGCCTAATAGATCTGATTATGACATTTTAGCAGCAAGTAATATCTCCGAACAGTTACTATGGACCAGCATCTCCTTATCATTAACTACCTTTCTCTGCAAATATTATCTACCTACAGCAGCAAATAATTCGATTTCAATTGCCTCTCAGCAATTAATATCTCTAAACAGCCATTGCATTCCAGTAACTACCTTTTCTCAACTAATACTAGCGCTCGAGATCAACAGTATATATAATTGTTTTCCAACATCTGCTATCCACTGTCTCCATACATATATCTCCGAACCTATTATATAACGAACATCTCTTGTCTCAATATATATTCTCGTGAATTTTCTTATAGTTACTATTCTCTAACAATTACAGTCGCACACGAACTACAACCGAATCTCAACACTTTTATCTCCCATAAATCGCAATCTGCAGACAGCTGTAACGTCTAGTTTTATCTTCTCCAAACTGCTATCTAGCATCTACTACCATCCCCGACTCTCGTCTACATATGTACAAACACACCTTCACATGTTTTCTCTCCCAACAATTTCTGTCGCCTAATCAAATAAAAACACCATGACACTTGATTTAATCCATTCGCCTGTTTGTCTAAAAGTCGAAACCGCAGTTTGATTAAAAGATCCTACGTAACCCAACACATTTGCTCGTATCTAAATGCAAACAATAAATAACTGCTGAACAAACTCATTAATATCTTATATAGCCCATGACCTTTGTTCATATCTCAGTGCAAACAATAATCACAGATGAACAAACTCATTAATGTCTTACATAATCCATGACTTTTCCTAGTATCTCAGTGCAAACAATCACAGCTGAAAAACTTATTAATGTCTTACATAACCCTTGACCTTTGTTCATATCTCAGTGCAAACAATAATCACAACTCATTAATGTCTCACACAAAAACCATGGTATTTCCTCGTATCTCAATGCAACAATCAATAAAAATGAACAAACTCATTAATGTCTGACCATAATACATGATCTTTCCTCGTACCTCACCGGAAAGAAACCATCACAGCTTATAGAGCTCACTAATGTCCTACACATCCCATGGCCTTTTCTCGTACCTCAGTGCCAATAAACACATCTGAACAAACTCATTAATGTCTCACAATCTATGACATTTCCTCGTACCTCAGTGCCAATACACGCATTTGAACAAACTCATTAATGTCTGACACGACCCATGACCTTTCTTTGTACCTCAATGCAAACAATCAATAACAGCTTAACAAACTCATTAATGTTGAAGTTCCCTTTTTGACCGAGACTTCCTTACTATTACCCCTTCCCCCCCCCCCACCACACACACACTGCTATAATTAGTTTCTTTGCAGAAATGCGCTTACGACTATTTAGATACTTCACAAAAAGGCGGAGGGGAATTTAGTATAGAAAGTAAGAGATTTAAAATATCAATATTATAAAGTTCTTAATTTTAAACAAAGCCACCTGAAAAGAGAATTGCAGGTAAGCATGTCCTTCTCTTGAGAATACAGTGACTTAGGTCTAAATCTCTAAACAATGTTTTTGGCACTATTGCATGGACCAAAATGAATGTGCACCGCATCTAGTCATTCCCTTCAGAAAACAATCTATCGGACAGTTTTGCAAAACGTTTTTCTTTGACAGTGTGTATATTTAAAAGAAAATTGGCACAGAAGTCTTCAAAATTGTCCATCGTGACAGAATCGTTTTTCATCCAGTACGGTGCTATTGTAACAGCAGCAGCAGCAACAACAACTACTACTACTACCACTCTGGTCTATTTTCTGATTATCGTGGCAACTAAGCTCAGTGGTCTTGACCGTGATAAGAGTGAAGATCGATCTGAAACTTATTCCACTGATGAAAGAAAGGTTTCAACTTTCAAAATGTGCATACAAGATTAACATCTTTTCCTCGCTGTCACTGTTTCCCTTTACGAATTTTATTGTAGTCATTTTGCCTGCCTCTACAGCATTCATTTTACTGCGAACAATCCCATTTGAAATGTACCCATTATGTCATTAGTAAACGGATCCATTTTATAAAATTGCGGTTAGAGGTTTTAGACAGTACTGCTGCCCTGGCTGATGAAATAAAATCCTCCCTTCTTGTTGACCTTGTTACTTCTTCGTACAAATCTCTTATAAAGCCTCATTTCGTAATGCCTGTTCATGACATCAACGACCTAAGAAACGCTGCATCCCGGATTCCAAATCATTCATTTGCACCAAACATCTTAGAAAAGAAGTTGGTGCTCTGAATTGCACCTCACTTACGTTATACACATTCGTGAAAGTTATTTCCAGTCAGCATATTTATTCTAGAATAGCAGTTACATTTTCAAACGTTTTGTTTTTATGCAAGCAACGTACTATTCACGGGCGTTTTCAAATCTCATGTGCTTGACTGATCTCTTGCAGTTGGTGGGAAAAGGCGTTGACATAATATACTCATGATGCTATAATAAATTATGTTGCATTAGTGTGCATTTACCAATGTTATAATAGGGCTAAGTGAAGATTTGCATTTTCACACTTTATAATTAATCTTCTGCCATCAGTGGAATTTTGTAAACTTGTTCAAGTACCTAATAATCGTTTGCTGTTGAAATAAATGACAATTAACCTAATATGCTAATGCTCAGATAAAACATATATCACACACTCCGATTTATCATTTGCCTTAAATACAAGTGACGCAGAAACAATAGGCTGATGAGCGCATTTTAACATTTTGCACACTGTGATTCACGGATGCATTTAATACCAACACTTTATTCCAGCTCATTGCAATATGTATCTGATTTACGTCTGTGTGCTTCAAGTGGTATTTACCCTAAGGAACTGAGTTTGCACAGGGACACCAGCTCAATATCTTACGCATTTCATTGTTTGTAGGACGTGCGCCATTCCAAGACTACATATCTGTATTTCTTACTCAGTCTTACTCTCAGTATAGTAAACTGCCATAATGTCTTTTACCACGTGTATGCCAATGGCACCCATGATATACCAGTATTTCTTCCTAGATGAACAAAAATTGGATTATGGACGTTGTGATTCCAAGTCACATGATTCTGAAACATCAGTCGCATTAATGTACTAAAGAAAACTACAAATCCATAACATCTAAGCCCTCTTCTAAGGGTTTTAATTTGGAATTTAAAGTTTAAAAAAATATTTGAAGGAGATTATTCTACAGTAATTCTGGTTTATTGACAAAGTATTGACAGCTTGTCGTGTGGTCCCTTTACAAATGAGCTAGAAGAGGCAAGATAAATATGCTACGGTCGAGAATATAAATTGGATTAAGAAAACACATAGTTGTAAGTATTATTTCTTGTGTTTTAAAAAGTATATATGAGCATTTCATGGGAAGACTTAGGTATAGATTGGTTATGTGGAATAGGTTGATTCTAAAATTCCCTTTCAGGCATTTGTGGCTGTGGTTGGGGAATGAAGTTGTCGTAACATAGGCTACAATAGGAGTTACTCGTATTTCCGGCTGACTATAATTCACTAAAAGTACTGTTAGTGGCGTGAAGACGTGAGACATTACAGCCATATATAAATACTACATCTACAACTACGACTAATACTGCTATATTCTATACTGCTGATCAGGCTATTACTATTGCCGATACTGATACCACTCTCACCACAACCACTACCACTACTACTCCCATAATTACTACATACATAATTATTGCTAACTACTAGAGTTAATATGGAAGCATTTTATCACCTAAAGATTCTGTCCTTTGGGATGTCGGACCTACTTAATTTTTTAGACAAAGGTGTGGCCACAAACGCGCTACTTAAATGCTCGGGGAAAATGAAATTAAATTTTTGTCAAACCCTCACAGACGATTTGGGAACAGGTCCTTTAAGATCTGTAAGGCGGTTTGCATTCTGAAGCACTACAAAAATTCCCCAAGATATGGGATTGAGGGTTGTATCAGTTAAATACTTTAATATGTATGATCGCTGTGAGACAAAATTGCCTGTTCACCGCATGCGAGGTCGGCGCCTCAGGTCAGCAACCGAAATTAACATCGATATCGTCCTGTGTTCTGGGGATTTAATTTATTATCTTTTATTTATATTTTTCTTGACGAATATGTTTATTTACAAAGGACCCATCCTATTTTCTTCCTTTCTATTCCATTCCAAGTTGTGGACAAAATTATGTTGCGATCATGGTAACAGATTCACAAATAGTAATTTCGTGATTTTCGGTGCAAATACTAATTGAGGATATACAATTTCGAAAGCTGTAATCCATGGCTATAAGTGGGGTTAAAGTTCAAATGCATATTCTTCATGGTCGTTCATGAAACGTCATTCTAAGGCATCGGGGTTGCGTTGAAGCCAATGCGTCCAAAATCTTGCGGTTTGCAGGCACTCCATGCTATAGGAAGATACTCATTTCCAGGGAACTGAATGTAAACAATACAGAAATTCTGCGCTGCAGGTTTTCATCAAACAAACAAAAAATCTGCACTGTAATTTGAGGAGGGACGTCAAATCTGTAGGCTCCAGAATCGAGGGAAATGATTGAATTGACTAGCCCTGTCAATGAAAAGGAGAAATGGGGTGAAGTTGGGGTTGAAGACGAGAGGGAGGGAGAGAGCGACAAAGAGAGAAAGAAATGTTTTTAATTTAAAGAGAGATGGAGAGAAAAAAGAATTTGGAGAGAAGGGGAGAGAGAGAGTGATAGAAAAGTAAAAAGAAAGAGAAACAATGAAAGACAGAAAGAGAAGAGAAAGATAAAATCTCTAGGTGAAAGCCAGAAAATAGAGAAATATGATAATTATAATCTGATGATAAAGAGAGAGAGAGAGAGAGAGAGAGAGAGAGAGAGAGAGAGAGAGGGAGAAAGAGAGAAAAGAGGGCTGACTGAATGTAAAAAGAATGAAGAAAAGAACGGAGTATTAGAAAGACAGAGGAAAAGATAATCAAAAAGTAAGAAAGAATTGATAAGGAAAGAAAGCAACGAAGACACATGAACAAACGGAAAGAAGAAGAAGGAACCAGCGAGAGATAACGAAACACCAAAACAGACAGACAGACACACAGAATGAGGGAAGAGACAAAGAGAACGAGAAAAAAGTAAACGAGGGCGCTTGGATATAGAAATATATTTAGAGAGGAGAAAGAAAGACAAATTAAAAACTGAATAGAAAGATGAATTGGAGAAAAAGTAGAAAGGGAAAGAGAGAATACAAGAAAATAAAGAAAGGGAAGAAAGAGATCAAGAGGTAAAGAGAGAACGAAAGCTGAAAGAGAGAGAAAGATGAAAACTCCAAAAATGTTAGTGAGAGACGCAGGGAAACACTCCCGAGAGTATTATTAAGACAATCGAGAAGAACAATGGCGGAATGAGAATGAAGAGAGAGTGGGGGGTAAGGAGAAAGGTACAATTAAAGAGAAATTAAACGCAGAATAAAAGATGAAGTCGAAAAGTGGAGCATTTCGAGAGAAAGACAATGACTGAAAAGCAGGAAGTGAAGACAGACAGAAAGATTGATTAAACTAAAACAAAAAGAAAATATCAAGAAGCAGAATTGATGGAATGTTTATTATTCAACGTTGAGAGTGCCAACGTCCCTTCAGAGTAACATTTCAGACGTAGAGGCTTGGTGAGATATACAATCAAAATTTCTATGGTGAAAATAAATGAAGAAAAATGAAGAATGGCACAAAATGAAATCGTTTATAACGCGATCAATATACAGGGTATTCATATGGTCGTTTCATTTAGTATACAAGAGATGCAAAAGCAGTCATTGCTAAAAGAAAACGGAGAAAATTGTCATTAGCATTGAAGGGGCATAGAAGACGCACTAGCTTAATGAGAATCATTAAATTGTCATAATCTAACACTAAGTGCTCTAGCATGGGAATTGCTCTTTCCAGTTGCGGCCCTGGACAAGTACAGCCATGTACAGCAGGCATGATATCCAAATGTTATTTGGATAAGACAAGGGTGTCCAACAGTTTTAAATATCACAAAACAATAACAGTAATAATAATAATAACAACAACAATAATAATAATAATAACAACAACAACAATGATAATAATAATAGTAATAATAATGATAATTGTTCACAGTAAATTAATTACAATCTAAGACAACAAGACATTCGAGTGACACACCCTTCCAGTGACTCCAGCACCCAAGCGAGTTATCTCCTGCTACATTTAACAAAACAGAGACAATAGGTTCATTACTATATGCATTTACATAAGTGAAGATAAGAAATGACAAGAAAATGAATAAAAACATAATAATAGGATAATAAAAGAAAATAAATAACGTCAATCAAAATACATTTCAATTATAATTTAAATCATTAACCTAATTAGCTTAGATGAATCTAGCCTGTCTCTTAAGTTTACTATCTGCAAATTATTTCCCGAAAAGTTTATCATTCATCTGCAGTGTTGCTTTTTTTCTCTCGAAGTAGCAGCCATCTTGTGCAAGTTAGAGTGGGACGACACTTTTTGATACTAATGTTCAGGGTAACAGTTCAGATGATGACCTTGCAGTATTTTGTCATACGTTCCACTGACACACATTTTGACACTAATGTTTAGTGTAACACTTGTCTTATACACTTCTCAAATGATGACCTTGCATTATTTCGTCATAAGTTCCACATGCACGAAAAAGCACAAGGTGAGAAACTTCTTCAACAATAAGGAACTTAGACTGGAGATTGGATCTAGAATGTTGGGTGAGGACTAAACCTGAAATCAGAAGCAAAACTGGAAAACGGAAAAACCCTTCAGCCAATAGATGCAAGTATTAAATGTTTTGCAATAAATAATTAACTATGAACATGTATCAGAGGCAGATTCTCTCATGTTACATGTTCGCTATACTGAAAACGAATTATATATTAAAATATAAATAGTGTTCTATTAATATTATTACAATTTACAATATTGATATCTTGCACACTAAAAAGGTTTTAAATTTATTGTACTCTTATATGTAATACTTAAGCAAATGTTGTACCTTATGTTTCTACCCAAAAGGTCTATGACTCACTTCAACTTTCATGTCTGCTTGAAACAGTAAAAATATACAAGATAGCACGATTGAAGTATCAATCAAAAGCTGGAAAACCACAATCACATGCAACAATAGAGAAATTGCAGACATTCCAATAAAATCTGGAATCTTTAAAGGTGACTCCCTATCACCACTACTATTCTCATTGCCGTAAATCCTCTCAGTCAAGCCAACCAGGAAACAGGTATAGCACCCATGAGTTAAATGTATTATTTTGTGTGTGTTTACTATCATCATCTGTGACAGAGTAAATTTGCCTCTCCCTGCATAGCCCATCCCTGAAATCTTACCTCTGGCACTTGTGACTAGATTTACAGCTTGGGGTCGGGGAGTTCGCTTTTCAGCCACACAGTGCCCATGTTAGTTGATGTACAGTGCAAGAATATATACTTTATCAATATCTGCTGTTTGATGTATTTGTTAAGTATATTAACAGTTTATATATTTAGAAAGAATATGCTTACACGTTTAATTAATGTATTTTTATATGTTGAAAATTGTTATGGTATTTGCATATTTCATTATTCTTGTGTGTGAGAATGCTTTTCCAACAATCTATCAACTCATATTTTATTTTATTTTAAGTCTAATCCTTTAGAATATATAGAAGGAAAGAGTTATGTATTAAAGCATAATCATGGTATTTTCATTATATATTTGATTCTTTATCTAACCCTTAGGCATTTTACTGTAATGGAGAATTGAAAGCGAGAGAGGAAACACATAAATTATTCTACAGTTCATAATTTGTTTGAGAGAGAGACAGTTGAGAATTTGCAGCTACAGTTCAGAATGTGATGGAGAAAGAATAGTTGAGAATTTATAGTTGCAGTCCAGAATTTGTGAGAAAAGTAGAAACTTAGATTTTAAATTTTAAGAAAAGATAATTCAGGAAGACATTTGATAATTTGTCTGAAAGAAATAATAGAGAATTTTCAGTGGAGACTTTGCTTTGAGAAAGAAACAGTCTGTGCTGTGAATGTATTCTTTGGGAGATGTAATTTGTTTTTCAACACCAGAGGAAACAGACAGTTGGAGAGACTAGAAGAAACAGTTAGAGAACGGAGTAAACTGGATTTATTTCCTTGTGTGTCTTTTTTGATGCCGTATTGAGTGCCCCATGAGGTTACGATGGTAAAGTAACGGACCATTCAATGCAGTGGAAGTTCACTGGAATTAGAAGACCCACCGTTTTTGGCGAGCCACGCGGCCCAATTATGGTGAGAGATGAACCAGTCGCAAGGACAGTTGTCCAGGAATGCTTCAAATCAGACCTACACCACAGGTGTATTGGTCACACTCCATGCAGAGGTATTGATGGAGGTGTAATGTCATGGTGCAAGGACACCTCACTTATGAGAAGGGGTGACGCTGTTCTCATAAATCATAATCATTGGACAATAGGAAATTGCTCACTCAGTTTCCATTAGGTCAATAAATCTGTAATATTCTTGCCTTAGGCTATTTACTTCAAACTCAGATATTTTCAAACTAACACCATAAGGAGTACCCAAAGTCGGGTCACACTGACAATTTAGCAGTTTATAAAAAATTAAAAATAGGGAGAGGCAAATTTACTCTGTCACATTAGATTTGATGATATTAATGATGATGTAGTTAATGTGATGAACGTTTGGATATGGAATATCGATAATAAGAAAGAGTACACCATTTTGAATGACTATGCCGTCTTAGAGCCAGCTTTAGAATCTCCAATGATAAATGTGGAAAGGAAGAGGTGTCCTCTTTTTATTCAGAGTACAATTGGATGTAACAACACCATCATTTCACCTGTCAAGTTAAAGTTTTACAATCTCCAGTCAAATGATATATGGGGAATGCAGCCGATGCTCTTTTAGTTTTCAGAAGTATACAGGATTTGACAAATTTTGACTGGGACTGAATAACACTGTCCACAGAACTAAACAGGGGTTTTCCGATGTTTCATCAATCTTACTAAAAAGGGAATTAACTCATGTAGCAACTGACTTCTTCAAAGACTTTGGTATTGTTTTGCCAGAAACAGATGATGGAATTAAAGCCTGGCTTTCGCTTGAGTTTATCACTAATCTAAAAGATATTTGTCCAGCACAAGGCATTAACCTAGAGCCTAATTGTTGACATTCACGATACGCTTCCCCAAGAGACAATATTTACGTGCTGTACTGTCTCAAATGAGCAGCGGCTGGGTGTGGCCCAACTAAGTACCTGACATTTAAAGTGCCTCTGCATACAAACACATGAGGGTATGATGGCTTGTCACCTTTATGACTAAAACTAGCAACATATATATTTACTTATGCTCACAGTGGTGCGCGTGCTGAATATGTGAGTGGAATTTTTCACCTTGAAGAACTCAGAAGTCCAAACAGAGATTTTGGTTTTGATACTTTAAACACCCATCGCATGCAGTTATTTTCAGTTTAACAATTTTTAAGGATTAAAATCAAACATGTAAATAAATGCCTTATTGGTGATTGTTTTCCCTAATTCATAATAAACTTTCCATAATATTTATTCCATACTTCCTTTACACATTTAGGGACATAAAATGATTTTTGACTGTGTAATGAATGCATTTTATCACGCTCCACTCTTTTTTTAAGTATATATTTCAAGAATATTCCGCAGTCCACCAAGGGACATCTGGTTTATTATTTCTCATTTTGCTTGGGGGTGGAGAGGTTCTTTAATGCTACTTATTATAATTTTTGTCACTGTTTCTGTTTCTTCGTTTATTGTGTGGTTCGTTATGTCGGGCAGTTTTGCGTAATTATTCGCTAATTACTCCAGTCCGTATTTTTGGTATTTATTTTAAAGTTATTGTTTTTTACTATCTTCATTGTCTCTTGTGTTTAGTAGCGTTATATCTATTGGGTGATGGTCGGACCCTAATAATTCGTCTCAGTCTGTTTCTCAGTCTGTTTCGTGAGCTATGTTTGATGGTGTTATCGTTAGGTCGATGGCTGATTATCGTAATTCGTTGTCATATTTGTAGATGTGGGTTGGTTGGCCGTCGTTTCGTATTGTTAGGGTAATTTCGACCAGCAGTTGTTCGATTATCTTCCTTCACTGGGAATTTTGTGTGGTCGAGTCGTCCCACAGTGGACAACGTGCATTAAAGTCTCCACATACGTTTGTGGTTTGGATAGTCCATCATCATGGAATCAGACTTGGCAAACTCTAACCAAATGCAATACACTAATACAATTTGCAGATCGTCCGTCATCATGGCCTCAGACTTGGCAAAACCTAACTAAATGCAATACACTGGGACAATTTGCAGATCGTCCGTCATCATGGCCTCAGTCTTGGCAAAACCTGACCAAATGCAATACACTGGGGCAATTTGCAGATGATACATCACTATATGGCAATGTAAATCACATAAAAATAAAGAGTCGAACAATCACTCAAGAAATACACAAAGACCTGAACATAATCACAAAATGATTTATAGATAATGGGTTCAAACTGTCTGCATCAAAAACAACAAGCTATAGGATATCAAGCGAAGGCAACTGTCAAACGTAACTTTCCAAAACTAAAAATAGATGATATAGTCAAATACCAGACTAAAGTAACATTTCTAGGAATGACATTTCAAGAAAACCACCAGCTGACAAATTATATAAATCAGTATACAGTAGCAGCAAAGAGAGGAATTAACCTAATGAAAGCAGTGTCAACACCAGAGTGGGGGGGTGGGGGTGGCAAACGCTAAAGCAATGCTAAATGTATACTATGCATTCGTGATGTGGAAGTTACTGAACGCGCCAGGATTATTACTCACTCTAAACAGCACACACTTAACAAAGCTCTCAGACCACAACTATAAAAATAGCGTTAGGAGTACTGCCATCAACATCAAATATCAGCACAATAGCAAATAACGGTCAAAGACCAATATAGGTTATTATAATTCAAAGAGCAATGAAAGCCTATTTAAAATTGCAATCAATGCCAAATAACTACACAGCCAAAGTAATAACAGCCCCAGGAACATCATCACTTAGAAAAATAACTGAAGAAATAGAATCAAACACGGAAAAGAAACTGATCATAAAACATTTAAACCCCAATAAACCATTTAACTGGCATCTTAGCCCACCAAATATCAACAGAATGCTTGAAAAAGTCCACAAAGTAACTTTTCACACTATTTAACAATCATCTTTTGCAATACGTAGATGAATATTACTCAGACTGGACTAAATTCTACACAGACGGCACACACGACCCTACTAATGGTAAGACAGAAATAGCGATATATATTCAAAATGAAGCCGAAATTAACCAGACAATTACAGACGACATGTCAGCCTTTACAGCTGAGATGTTGGCCCTACTGACAGGACTAGTATATACTAGTAAAAATAACCCCACCAAAGAGCAACTACTTAATAGCAACTGATTCGCTGTCAGCAGTAAAAGCCTTAGAAATTATTTCAGGACAAAGACTATACATTCGCTAACTCATATTAGAACAGATAGACAAAGGCACCAAGGTAGACATTGTGTGGATCTACATCCATATACCAGGAAATGAACATGCAGACAAACTGTCCAAAAAAGGACGGACACAATATAAAGAACTAAAACGCATGACGTCACCACTAGAAAACCTAAACTTACTGAAGAAACGAACTAGACAAACTATAGCAGGACAAATATAACCAATTAGCGAAAGGTAGAAGACCTAAGATAGACAAAACAATAAAAATAAACTCCAAAATACTTTAACTCAATGAGAAGTGATGAGACAAGAATACAAAATTACATTTTGAAATTACAAAATTTCATTATACAATTATTAAAGTAGCTGTGGACAACGACTAACATTTGAACATAGTATGTGAAACATTAGACCACGAAAGAAAATCATTTACAGAACATTTGATAGACAATGACATTTCAGCTACACACACACACACACACACACACACACACACACACACACACACACACACACACACACACACAGTTCTGCATGAGGGGCTCAGCAAATTCAATAGCTTAATCACCAGTCACCCTGTTCACAACTGTAAAGAGGAAGTAGAGAAGGGGTTTTTCGAAAACAACTGTAAACTGGAAAGTAGAGAAGGGTTTTTTTGAAAGCATCTGTAAAGTGGAAAGTAGAGAAGGGATTTTTTCAAAAACGATAACCAAAACAACTAAACTGAAAATCAAAACACTCACCAAGGCGGTCCGATGCGCCCCAGCATGAAATATATGGTTATTGGTAGGAAGCTCATTCAGGACAATTATATTCTCCCAGAGTAAATATCAGTATCCCATCCATGGTCAGTTAAATATTTATATTATTTTATATACAATTTAGACCCACCAGACTCATCCCTTTTTTAAATTTTAGCCGGTTGCTAAATTTTTTGCCAGTAAGCTGGGAGTAAACCCAGTATTAGGCACATCCCCACCCACCCCCTAAAAGAAAAAAAACAAAAGAAAAAACAGCCAGGGAGGGGCTGGTTGGTGGAAGAAAATCAGCCCCAAAAGATTCAATACCCTCCTCCCCAAATACATCGCTCTCCAGTGCGAGATCGACGCAATCCGGAAGCGCCCCACAAATTCATCATCAGTATCATCTGATTGTATCTGAGATGCGATAATGATTTCCCGATAAAATGCTTCTACTTGCGGTGGTGGTGATGATGATAGTGAAACAATTATTAATTTTATTGTTATTTAAAGCGAAACATTGGATACCTTTAACTTGCCTGAAAGCTTGCAATTTAATCGACAGTTTGTGCTTACTCAACAAGAAGTTAAAATTCATTAAAAGCAAACATCTGTTACTATGGAAATGCGCGAAATCGATATTGAAGCTAAACTTGATTTTTATGTCACTTATATTAATTGGGAGATACTTTGAAATTTGTTGTTGAATGAAAAAAGAAAGAAGAAAACATGTTTCATTTTACATTTTATGAAAATATATGTTTTTTTTTTTTATTGACGAATATTTCGTTTACACTGGCGGATTTGTCTTTCAATTTTTAAAAATATATTTTGGGGTGGGAGGTTGCACTTAATTTTATTCATGATGCTAAAGTAATCATGATGATTCTTAACGTTAACAACAGATTGTCATAGAATTACTGGCCAAGTTGTCTCTCGAGAGATTTTATTAATTTATTTAAGTTGTTAATTATTTTCTTTCCTGTAAATCCTATCACTTTGTACAAACATTGGCTATATTATTGTTCTTTTTAATGGCGGTAATGACAAAGGACTGGTGCATTAAGGATAACAGAAAACAAAGATACACCTGGTAGAGATTGTCGTAGGATATGGTTTCAAGTTGTACTACGCACAACATTAATACTAGACATAATGGTGTGTGGTAGATGCATAAGTTGTAGTAGAAGTTTATGAATTGTAATAGTAGTAGTAGTTGTAGTACTAGTAAAGTTAGCAGTAGTAACATTAGAGTGATTGTAGCAATAGTGATATTTGTATTAGTGCCCCATGTGATATTAATAGATATGGTTGTTAATGTAGTAGTCGTAGGAGGAGGAATAGTAGCAGCAGAAGTAGATGGAGGAGTAGAATTAGTACTAGTGGATGTTAATAGTAAGAGTAGTAGTATTAGTGGATGTTAGTAATAATAGTAGTAGTACTAGTGGATGTTAGTAGTAATAGTAGTAGTATTAATGGATGTTAGTAGTAATAGTAGTAGTACTAGTGGATGTTAGTAGTAATAGTAGTAGTATTAATGGATGTTAGTAGTAATAGTAGTAGTACTAGTGGATGTTAGTAGTAATTGTAGTAGTACTTGTGGATGCTAGTAGTAATAGTAGTAGTAGTACTAGTGGATGAGGATGTGGCAGTGGGAGCAGTAACATGTAAACTATTGTAGAATAATATTGTAGAAGCAGAAGCGGTAATTGTGGTACAGTTGGTTATAGTAAAAGTAGAAGTAATAGTAGTGGAGAAAGTAGTGGCACTGACATTGGTAGTGACAATAGTTGTGCTGTCATTAGCATTAACAGTCCAATGATACCAGTAGTGGTAGAAACATTAGTAAAACTGTTAGTAACAGTATTAGTAGTGTATTGATAGTAGTAGTGATGCAATATTGGTAGCGATAGAAGTAGATACTGTGGTAGAAGTGTGCATTATCATTTACATATTTTTGTATGTGCATGCATTATCGCTTACAGATCTTTGTGGGTGCTTACTTTATCATTTAGATATATTTGTGTGTGCATTCAGCTATAATCGTTCTGCAATTTGTAACTCCTTGATACGAAAGGTGCATCACTCCTGAGAAATCATTTAACTAAAAAGAAAACAAATATTTTTTAGGGATTTTTTTTATTCACTCCCACCACCACACCCACCACCACTACATTCAGCTTCTTCAGTGACCGCACAACGTTCAACCCTTTTAAATTGATGGGCGTGTCTAAGGATAAAAACCAAATAATTGACCGATCTCTCATTCCCCCTTTCAACTCCCTTCCCTTATCTCGCTAAGCCATTTCCTCCTAGCGTAATAACCTTTGTTATGAAGTAGGAAACTAATCTGCATCACTTCTACAAATTGGACTCCTACAGAAATCCATCGTCGAACAATAACAGCTCCAACAGTAACCGCTCTTCTTCGTGATTCTCTTCCTTCTATCCTTTCATGTTTTTTGCCACTCGATCTCCGCTCTCCTTCCAATTAAGCGTTTCTTCAGGTAACTCTTTAAAGTGTTTCTGATATTAGAATCGTCTTGTTTTCTAAAGTTGGTTGCTAACGTTTTGTAAACATGACGATACCGTTAGCCATGTTCTAAACAGACAATGTTTGAAACATATATGAAAATATGCATTCATTAGGATTCTAATGATGTATGTCATCAAATGGACAATGTATAACATGATCTGGTGTCACTCTAACTTAGATATTAAATCTCTATGCACTCATACTCTACGCATTAATGTTTACCTGAGTGTGCATGCATGCATGCATATATATGTACGTGTTGAATGTATTTGTGGACTTGTTCGTTTATTTCCTTTCTTCAGTTTCTTTTTTATTTAAAACATGTTTGATCATGTTTGTTGGTGTGCAATTTCTTCTCCTTTCATCTATTTGCATTTTCGAACATTTTTTTCGGTGCTTAATTATTTGCATTTGACATATTTGAAACGCAGAGGTGTTTGTGGTCATTGCATTTTGTTGTGCTATATTTGTAATGCATTTTCCTTTGCTTTATTTTGTTGTGCTATATTTGTAATGCATTTTCCTTTGCTTTATTTTGTTGTGCTATATTTGTAATGTATTTTCTGTTGCTTTATTTTGTTGTGCTATATTTGTAATGCATTTTCCTTTGCTTTATTTTGTTGTGCTATATTTGTAATGTATTTTCTGTTGCTTTATTTTGTTGTGCTATATTTGTAATGCATTTTCATTTGATTTATTTTCTTCTGTTATATTTGTAATATATTTTCTATTGCTTTATTTTGTTCTGTTATATTTGTAATGTATTTTCTGTTGCTTTATTTTGTTGTGCTATATTTGTAATGTATTTTCTATTGCTTTATTTTGTTCTGCTATATTTGTAATGTATTTTCTGTTGCTTTATTTTGTTCTGCTATATTTGTAATGTATTTTCTGTTGCTTTATTTTGTTCTGCTATATTTGTAATGTATTTTCTGTTGCTTTATTTTGTTGTGCTATATTTGTAATGTATTTTCTATTGCTTTATTTTGTTGTGCTATATTTATAATGTATTTTCTGTTGCTTTATTTTGTTCTGCTATATTTGTAATGTATTTTCTGTTGCTTTATTTTGTTCTGCTATATTTGTAATGTATTTTCTGTTGCTTTATTTTGTTGTGCTATATTTGTAATGTATTTTCTGTTGCTTTATTTTGTTGTGCTATATTTGTAATGTATTTTCTGTTGCTTTATTTTGTTCTCCTACGTGCGACATGTATTAAAAGCTTCAGTTTGTTGAACTGATTATTTTAATTTAATAAAATGTAATAATTAGTTTTTATATTTTGTTCTTTCTGTAACTGCGTTTGTTTCACCTTTGATTATTTGTTCCTTTGAATAAAAAGAAAATAGTTCATTGTTTCAATTGTTAATACATTAAATTTAGCGTGAATGTTGGTTTGTTTAGATTCTCTTCACATTCAACCATACGTGCGTGCACTCACACAGCCAGCTCTAACACTTTACCTCGCATTTAGAGTAAAATTCCACCCCCACCCAAATAACATCATGGTGTCTGGGTGCGAGAATTTGTTATTTTCAAACCTGAAAACTCGGTGCGTCGTCGGCTAGACCACTACCCCATCCCGGGTACTATTGCAATGAGGTTAGACCTGGATGACGTGATGAAATTATGGGTGACTAATTTGATCAAATTATAAATGGATGACTTGATAAGAATGTGGGTGACTAACTAGATGAGACTATGGGCGACTAATTTGATGAGATTATACATGGCTGACTTGATGAGAATATGGGTGACTAACTTGATGAGAATATGGGTGACTAACTTGATGAGACTCTATAAATGATTTTCAGTGCATTGATGTGTATTAGTTCTTGCTGTCCGACGAATCCTTTTATTTGATGATAATTCGACAATTTAAACTAAGATATTGTCACGTATTATATACATCATATTACCCCTATTACGTTATATTTAATTTTGGACTAAATTCTTACTAACTGTGGGATTGACCTAATTTCCACCATCCCCACCCTCATATATACCTTCCAGTCCACCCCTAAATATAAATACAATCTAAGTAAGAACAGTATAGATGCAATGTGATCGTCATTTCAGAAGACAAATTCCTTGCCCCACCCATTTCAAACCAGACTAATGCCCCTCCAATAAAGTAATTCTGGTTTCGCCCTCGTGTACTGGCTATACTCCCGTAATTCATATTTTAATTTCTTTTGTCTTTCATTGCCTGTATATATTCTAGAAATTGTCAATGATTAATGCATTCATATACTTCCTTTTCTTTTACGTCATTATCTCACTTCTGCTCTATTCCTTTCTACTGTTGCTTTCTCTTCCATAATCTACTTTCTTTTGTCTTCTATTTCTTATGCTGACATTTCATTTAGAGGTTCCTAAGGGTCTGTGTCATTTATTTTCTGTCGTTCAGATAAAGCGCTACTCACAAATTAAAAGTTATCATTCTTTAACAAACAAACCCTCACTAATATGAAAAAGAAAAGAAAGAATGTTTTCTATTTACCCACGTCAGCAGCGCAAGGTCAGACAGATTGGAAATAACGGGAAAAGCATCCTTCTTATCCGTTCAGCAGTACACGGACAGACGGACTGAAAGAAAAGGAAACGCTTTTCATTGGTTCTCAAATACGTTGACACCTGGGTTGACCGTTTAATTCCTTTGGCGACGATGTAACTGAACTCTGGAAGCATATAAAAAGTCAGCAAACACCAATTCCACATCAAACATATAATTTGGTTTCCGGAGAACATTTCCTCGGTCAATATACAAGGGAGAAAAAGGGATGCAAGCCTCCATAAAAATGTTAGAATGGACGTATGATTCTGCAGACGAGCTTGAAAACTAGGAAAACGTGTTGTGAAGACGCAGATCTAATAATAGCTATTGGTCGCATTCTGTAGAAGGAGCTGAAAATGTATTGATGGGCCGATGGAATTACTCTTAAGGCTGGATCTAGGGCTCCTTTCCAAATACTTTCTGGTGTCATTTAATGTCTCTGCTAATCAGATGCATAGACGTTTCTCTCTCTCTCTCGGGAATAAAAATGAGTTATGTTTCTTTGTTTGCAGATAAACCTGCTAGAAGATACAAGTAGAACTTTAGCAGGCTGGAGGAGTATAGGTAAGATTCGATGTCTAGATATTCATACTGACGTGAAAAATACAGACGACACAAAGTATAACATACTTTGTATAATTGCACTCAGTCTGTCTGTTTTTCATCTGATTATGTCTCTATCATTCCCCCCCCCGCCCCAGCTCATCTTTCTCCTTATCACTTCTTCTCCCCTTATCTAGGTTCCAATGATTTCCTTTTCATCTTACTTCACTCGGTCATTCCTACTCTCAATCTCTCTGGCTACCAGTGATTTCCTTTCATATCTTACTTCACTCGGTCATTCCGACTCAGTATATCTGGCTACGTGACTTCCTTTTCATCTTACTTCACTCGGTCATTCTGACTCCCTAAGCCTTTTTCTTCTTTTATAGCCCTTTGACGCATGCACGCACACAGATACACATACAAAAAACACGCACTCCCCTCCGTTTCTCTGCCCTACTCGCTTCTTTTTATTTTCCTCCGCTCGTTACTTTATTAAAGCATACCTTACTCACCCACCTGCCCTTTATTTCATCAATCCATCCAATCAAGCAGCTGAGCACCAATCTATCAATTCATACATTCAAGCAAGGAACAATCCATAAATTCAGAGTTCCAACTAGCAGTGACCTATCCATCAATTCAAACTAACTAGTCAAGTACTGTCAATTCACTCCTCCATCTAGCCAGCTACCCAGTCAACCAAACATTAGTCCATCTTCATATCTACACAGTCATCCAAATATCGGTCCACCCTCACATCTACCCAGTCAACCAAAACTTCATCACTCACATATAGCCAGTCAATCAAACACCAACGCTCACATCTACCCAGTCAACCGAACATCACTCACATCTACCCAGTCAACCAAACATCACTCACATCTACCCAGTCAACCAAACATCAACGCTCTCATTTACCCAATCAACCAAACATCAACACTCTCATTTACCCAATCAACCAAACACCAACGCTCTCATTTACCCAATCAACCAAACATCAACACTCTCATTTACCCAATCAACCAAACACCAACGCTCTCATTTACCCAATCAACCAAACACCAACGCTCTCATTTACCCAATCAACCAAACACCAACGCTCTCATTTACCCAATCAACCAAACACCAACGCTCTCATTTATCCAGTCAACCAAGCATTACTCACATCTACTCATTTTAACCAAACATCAACACTCACATCTACTCAGTCAACCAAACATCAACGCTCAATATTTACCCAGTCAACCAAATATCAACACTCACATCTACCCAGTCAACTAAACATCAATCCTCACATCTACCCAGTTAATCATACATCATTCCACTCTTCCCTCTAACCGTCCAACCAAACAACCATCCAATCAAAGCCCCTTTCCATTTACCCATCCAACGATCCAACCATTTATTGACCTGTACTTAGTCGTTTGTGATGTACACTCCATCATATCTGGAACTGGTCCACGTTAAGAAAGAAATGCAATGGAATTCAAATTCATTACAGCAAATAATTCAATCATAAACAAATTAGAAAGACATGTACAACGGAATAATCAGTTAACGTCACAATCGTTTTCTATCTGGTCACTAATGAAAACGAGATACCTTCCACCCACCCACGTCTACTAATCTCTGAAAAGTAAAAATAAATGGAAACATTAGAGAATAAGCCCAAGCAATGCAGGCTGGAGGAGAAAAAGATTAATATTGAATAATAGAAAATATTATGTACGAAATGAGGAAAGTGGAGAGAGGGAGAGTTTTTAAACTACACCAGAGAGGCGTTAGAAAGGATAACAGTTAATTTTTAACTATTTATCACAATATGGATCTATTTTTTGAAAGGTTCAGTCTTCTTTTGTTACGTATTTTAATATTAAAGCAACGAACGAAAATTAAACAACACCTACAACAACTAAAATCACAAAAACAAAACACAATAAGACAACTCTGGACGTCACTTCACTCTGGGATTGTGTTGACGTCGTTTAAACACAGAGTTAATGGGCAAACGGATTGTAGCGTAATGCAGAATTTTTCTAATCTCCCCTTATAGTCTGAAAAAAAGAAAGAGAAAACATGAGAAGTGATCTCGTCGCGAAATTCCCTCTCACTCGTACATTCACAAAACAGCTCCAACTTAAGATTCCAGAAACGTGAAGACATTGAGAAGACTTTTGCGTCCTGCCCTGGAATCCGTGTTCAAGAGGTTGGTCCTTGGCAAATGTCGAGCAGAAAGATCGATCTCGGAAGAGAATAAGGGTCATTAAGGTCACAAAAATTGTGACGACAAGTGAGAGAAAACACCCTAGTCGTTTTTTCTTAACTTTCGCTGATCACTAGTTCAATATCCACACGATCGCTGGTCCCCAGGCCTTTAAATTACAGTCAAGAAGGCAGGTTTATTGTTTAGACAGGACGAGAAGGATGTTGGAGAGCCCAGCCTGCAAACTTTGTCAATTAAAGATATGATTTCACTCTTCGTGCAAACGGGTAGAAAGTTACGAAAAATATAAATTTCTTTCAGTAAAAATAAAATGTATAAGGACTTAAATATTTTGTAAATGAACTTTTAAGAAATCGTTGTTGTTGTTTCTGTTCTTGTGTTTGAGTGCTTGGTTCTTTGTGCATGTAAATATAAATTTATATGAATGTGTGTGTGTGTGTGTGTGTGTGTGTGTGTGTGTGTGTGTGTGTGTGTGTGTGTGTGAATGAGTGTGTGTGTGTGTGTGTGTGTGTGTGTGTGTGTGTGTGTGTGTGTGTATGTGTGCGCACGCTCGTTCATGTTATTGTCCATCTTGCGTCATAAATATGTTCATACCATTCCCATTTTATATTTCTAAGTTGTTTGTTTTCATAATTTGTTTTACCGAAAACCTACGGTATGCGGTCATCTGGTGGATTTTCATTTTTTAGTTTCATAGCAGGCCTCTGGAATGTGTAATACGAATAATGTTATGATGTGTCCGTGTGTCTTTGCTGCTGAAAGTATAGAAATAGTGTATAGGGATGGTGAGTACTGAAAGGCTGTTGGACACACATTCTAACACACAGATAATTTATGTTTGTTAATGTAAATTATTTATTTTACTAACAAGTCTAATATATGTCGATAAAATACTATTCTTTACCCTTTTATATTAAAACATCAACAGGACTCTAAAAATACTTGCTACATACAAACACAATATGGCCCTGCATCATTATAGTTTCTGTAAAAAGTTATGTGAAATTTCTGACAGAAAATGTGATGTAAAGAAAGAAATATCAAATTGCGAGTGTTTTGTGTATTTAGCAGATGAATAAAAGAGTGTACGATTAACAAGCACGAGCATATTTAAAAGTCAAGGAAGAAGGAAGGAGGGAGAAATAAAGAGTGAAAAGAGAAACTTGAAAAAGCAGAGAAAATAATAACAGAAATAAAGGAAGAGACAGAGAAGCAGCGAAAGGTTAAGAGAAAATCAGAAACAAACAACACCCACATCCACATCCACACGCTCACGTTGATGTTAGGGGAAAGTTTGAGAATGAAAACAAAGTTAACAACAAAGAGAGGATGCAGAGAAGAGGTTAAGCGAGCGTTAAAGACAGTAAAACAAAGAAGAAGCAACAAAAAAAAAATTCAGCGAAGAGAGAGAGAGAGAGTATGCGTACATATGTGTGTGTCAATATGAAAGAGAAAAAAAAAAGCAAAAAGAAATCAGAGAGAAGGAAAAGTAAAACCCATCTATCCCATCGCTGCTAAAGTTGCAAACACAATCAAACTTGAGTCAGTCCAAAGCACCTCTAAACTCCAATCCATTTTCATACCTCTCAACCCCGACACAAACACATAGCAATCAAACTTGAGTCAGTCCAAAGCACCTCTAAACTCCAATCCATTTTCATACCTCTCAACCCCGACACAAACACATAGCAATCAAACTTGAGTCAGTCCAAAGCACCTCTAAACTCCAATCCATTTTCATACCTCTCAACCCCGACACAAACACATAGCAATCAAACTTGAGTCAGTCCAAAGCACCTCTAAACTCCTTATCCATTTTCATACCTCTCAACCCCGACACAAACAAGTTTCATTCAATTTAATTACTGCTATAAATAAAATGTCGTGAAAATACTAATTAATACAAACAGTCTTTAATGATCGAGGACAGAAAGGAGACAAATGAGAATAAATAAGACCAAGAGTGATAAAGCGAAAACCAGAAATCATTACAAAGTTTGAGTCTGTTTGCTCGAAATATGGCTATGTTGTTTATCTGCTTCCGCCTAGTGAATTCCTTGATTAATGATATTCTTACTGCTGATAGCGCTATTCAAGGTGAGATTATCACCTTTGTCATCGTCAAGTAAGATCGTTAAATAGGATTAAGGTGCTCTCTCGTCTGATTAGATTACGATGATTGGTTATATATTACGGACATAATGCGCAAATTGATGACGTCACAAGCATACTTCAAACAAGCAGAGCACAGCAATTCAGAAGCTCACGAAGTCAAATGTGCTCACGAAAATAAAATACTTAAAAACCAAATCCATTTTTCCATTAACCAGAATATAAAAAAATAATCAAAATATAATTTGTAAATAATTTTTTTATTTGTCTAAGATCTGTATCTGTGCTTCCAAAGTGGAAACGTTTAGTGGGGAAATAATTGTGGAAAAGCTACCCATAACGCCAGCGTTATGAGAAACTATCGCAATTTCCGGTAAGACGGAACATGACCCGCTCTATCATCCCGATCTGTCGTTCCCTCTAAACACTCGGATTCCACCCTGTATCAAGTTCATTGCCCTAATTAGGACGACCGGTTTGAATTACAAAGTGTTCACTTACTGCAGTTCTGAAATTTAGTTTCTTGTAACCTATGAAATTTAACAAAAACTGCTTTCGAGTTCAATATTACTAGTTAACTATGAAGGTCGGGAAAGGTGCATTAGTATTATTTGTATTTATATATTACATTAACAAGAAATAAAAAAGTTCTAAAACTGATGTCTGGGGATAGAAATAGGATTTAAATGTCAATAAATGATTTTGTAGTCTGATGCATATTTGAATATTATATTATATTATATTATATTATATTATATTATATTATATTATATTATATTATATTATATTATATTATATTATATTATATTATATTATATTATATTATATTATATTATATTATATTATATTATATTATATTATATTATATTATATTATATTATATTATATTATATTATATTATATTATTAATTGCATGTCGGGCACTGAGTTATAGTTGAATTCTATGCTCTATGCAGTGTTTTACTATTGATATAGTGCTCTTTGTGTTAAATTTTCCAAATTGTGTATTGCGTTGTGAATCGAGTTATAACGTTTGATTTAGATTTTGTGTTGTTTGGCAGATTTTGTGTTGTTTTGTAGATTTTGTGTTGTTTGGTAGATTTTGTGTTGTTTGGTAGATTTTGTGTTGTTTGGTAGATTTTGTGTTGTTTGGTAGATTTTGTGTTGTTTGGTACATTTTGTGTTGTTTGGTAGATTTTGTGTTGTTTGGTAGATTGTGTGTACCGGTTAAACATTGTTGACATTTTCTTATATGTGTTTTAGTTTGACAGAAAATCCAGATGATGTTCCATGTATTATATGCTTTTACTGAAGTAGAAGCTAATTAGTAAAGTAGGACATAGTGAATTCATGTTTCGGACTATAATTTCCATCAGTTTTTATATTTGCCTGAACTTGAAAATCTTTACGAAAGAATCAATCATGGCATTCCGAGGACATCTAATTAAAGCAGCGAAACAACGCTAATTTAGAAAAGGAGGCTTATCTAGAAAAAACTAGTGATGAGCTAACAAACATTGATCATGACAACGACTCGCAAACCAAAGCGCGCGCATGCGCAAACGTAAATGTGAGTGAAGACTGCACTGAGAGTAATTTATCAAGAAAGTGTTCCTGTGTATATGAAGAAACATTTATCCACATTTATTTATAAGTATTTATTCACTACGGTATTTTTATACTAAATATTTTTACGTCAAACAATATGTGTACAAAACAAGTCTTTTGTTTATAAATTTGTTTAGAGGTAAATTGCATATACTTTATATTTTGTGATCTGAAAGTGGGATAGATTAAATAGTCCTTCATGAGTATGTTGTCAGTTAATTACATGTATATAAATGATCCGTTTCTCTCTGTTTTGTTAGTTACTTATAGCGTAAAAATTTTTATGAACTTGATATTTTTATTATTTACACGTGAAATAAACACTTCTTCATGAATTAGTTTTATTTAATTATTTTTAATGTATGCAGTCCTGTATGCATTTCATACTTTTGTTACTTACAGGCAATGTAAACAGTCCTTCGCGAATGCGTTTATGTTAATTATATACTGTATAAACTCTGATTACAAATATTATAAGTAATCATAAAAGTATGTTAGTAATTAATTACATACCGTTTAAAATGTCTAATGAATTTTGTGTAATGCTAATCAGGTTTCACGAACTAGTTGATAGTTAATTTCACGTAGTACTCAATAGATGTCATGAACTAGTTGATAGTTAATTTCACGTAGTGCTAAATGGGTTTCACGAACTAGTTGATAGTTAATTTCACGTAGTACTCAATAGATTTCATAAACTAGTTGATAGTTAATTTCATGTAGCGAGATCATTTCTTCACGACTCATTTATTTACCTTAAAGTATAAACGGTATTTTACCAAAACGATGTCTAGTTCCCATGTCAAGCAATTCATTTTTAATAAAAAGAGTTTTAATTTTAAATATCTCCTGAAAATTCTACTTTTACAAAATATATTTTTAACAAGTTTGAAAGCAGGACGTCATCAGCATCTCTTGTAAACTATTCATTTCCAATATAATATTCGTTATATACTCCCGAAGAATGTGGAATTGCATACACGCTTGCATGTTCTCTATGGCTCTGTCTCTCAAAAGCACACAAGATTGTGGAATTGCATACACGCTTGCATGTTCTCTATGGCTCTGTCTCTCAAAAGCACACAAGATGAGCTTTCCTTATTCGTGCTCTCAGACACAAACACTATAAATGCATTCTTTCCAGAAATGTACAAGTGTTTATGTCCACACATTGTTTGCGCACCTAGTCATCTTCACCATATATATCCACACACTTTCACTCGCAAGCCGGTAAAACCCAATAACCGCAAACATCAGGGATTTTTTCTAAACTTCCTGTCTGCAGTAGTATATTTATTTGGCTTGAGCTGACATTGAGCAACCGTATATAATGTAGTAGCAGCGCCCACTGGTCAATCCGCACGACAAGATCGACTGTAATGACGTCATTGCTATATAGAAACTAGAGGAACATTACAATATTTTCTTATGTTGTCGTATCATTTGTCCTGAATGACCTTGATTGGTTGATTATAACGTCTATTAATCAAACATTTTGTACAGTACTTCACAAGGAAAGTTCTGATAAATTAGCGCAATCTAAATGTTGGTTACAGAAGGGAATTTCAATAATATATATAATAGCAAGATAAAAGTTTACATAATTATGTGCTGGGTTTGCAATATATCGTGCTTCAAATTGTTTTGTGGTTAAAGAAACGCATTGAACAGAGTCTGAAAACAGTACAGACAAACTGTGCGCTTAAAGCTTTAAAGCCATAATAATGGCAATGTTTTCTGAGTGGTTACAATTCTTACCTTGTCTCATTCTATACGTGTTAAACGCACACTGTAGTGTGATTTTTAACCCAAACTAAACGTACCCTGAAGTCCATGATACAACTTCACTTAAGGTCAAAATGCAATCATATATACGGATATTCGAATCCATTCTCTAGTGTAAACTTCAAAGTAACAATCAACCCATCTGCCAACCCTTCATACTGTTCTGCGAGTTTTGAAATTGCTATTAGATCCCACACCATACCAAATACCAGTTGCCATCCAAACCTCACGCCCACCATCATCACACGTCAACCTCTTAAGAGAAACTTTTTTCTTGAGGCAATTCAAGATTTCTAATCAGCAACTATCACAGAGCAGCTGCTTGTATCCATGGCTGAATGAGAGTTGAGAATATGCGCGCTGTTATCCAATAGGATCGAGAAGCTCAAATCTTCATCTGCAAAGCATGACTGCCTCTGTGGCTAGACACACTCTCGCGCAATGAAACGACAAATCAAGAAACAAAACAGTTTTGTTATGCGTACCGTCTGTTAAGGACACCGGCTGCTGCAGCACATCAAACCGGAAATAAGCGTGCAAAAGTTAAGGATGCAGAAAGAGGTCGGGTGAAGACATATCGAAAGAGGGCACACTGGAAGTGTCGTTTTGTAATTTTGTTTATGAGCTTTCTGAGACAGGCCGTGGCCTGTTATTTCTTTCTGTTAACAGGATGCAAGAGGAACGTCGCAGTTAACGTTGGTTGCAGCATTAAAGAGGATCATGCCACTTCACCAATGTTACATGCTATGTCTGATGTTTGTTATAGGAAACATACAAATATTATTGATAATGTATGTTATAGGATAAGAGATAAACATTATGGCTGATGTATGTTATAGGATAAAAGAGAAACGCAACAGTTATCGATGTTACAGAATTAAAAAGAGAAATTTAATGCGGACGTAATTTCCAGGATGAAAAATGAACGATTGACGTACGCTACAGGATAAAAGAGGACTGTGATGCATGACGAATAGGCCAGATAACAGAAAAAATGCTATATTTAAGGTATTTTATAGAATATTACATAGAGTATCATTATAATGATATATGACGAATGCTTCAGGATAAAAGAGAAATGTTATAGAGGTATGTTATATGATAAAAGAGGAATATGATAGGTGATGTATTTTAAAAGGTAAGAAAGGAACATAAGAGATTATGTATGTTATATGATAAAAGAGGAATATGATAGGTGATGTATATTAAAAGGTAAGAAAGGAACATAAGAGATTATGTATGCTAGAAGATAAGAGAGGAACATAAGAAATTATGTGTGCTTGAAGATAAGTGATATATACAAGTAGATAATGTATACTCTAAGATTAAAGAGGAACATAATAGATATATATACTATAAAACAGGAACACTAAAGATGATCTATACTAGAAGATAAGAGATTATCGTAATAGATGATCTATACTAGAAGATAAGAGATTATCGTAATAGATGGTGTTTACTACAAGGGAGGAAAATATTAGATTATATACACTGCAAGTTAAGAGAGGAAAATAATAGATAATGAGAGTGGAACATGACTGTACATCTGGGGTATGCAAATGGACAAAAGAGGAACTCTACTGTTCACGTGTATTACGGGATTCAAAGCGAGAGTACACTTGATGTATATTACATGATGAAAGATCAGCGTCACAGCTTAAATATAAGCGAGGTTCGTCGCAGTATAAACAGGAACGTGAATTGCTGAGTTTGAAAACTCACTCTAAGGTATCCAACATCCAATCAGTTGATTGAAGCATTAATTATGCAAACACACATTGGACTCTTTCTTGGTGGTGGTTGTGGGTTGTTTGTTTATACTTGCTAACTGCCTTTAACAATCATTGCAATCAGTTTATTTAGCATTTTTAACTAGCTTCAGCTAGTTAATTCAGTGCATGGCTAGTGTATTATCCTATGTTTAAATTTGTCCTAGCTATTACAGTATAGTTTTAAAGCTCTATGAGTGGCTCATGATTTTTCAGGTCTCGGCTGAATGGATGTAAAGTTGTACACTCATGAATGCCTTCCAGACGAAATGTTTATAAAATGGCATCGTTGAAATAAAAGTTCAAACTTAACAAACACGGTTCAATTCGAATTATTCAGAAGTCTAGCAAGCAAAACAGGAGGGGTAATTCATGAATTTACTCAGAGTGACTCGTTTTAGCTCCCTTTTTTTATAAACTGAACATGCCAACATATGTGCTCTGTTGCAAAAGTGAAATGCATAGTCAAACTTGCTTGATCAATGTAGTATTTTACTTCGCTTAAGGTATTTGCACCAGTTTTCTATCGCTTCATACATTTATTTTCAATATGAAATTAAAACTATGCTCATACATTATTACAAACTGTAATATTAAATGAAAAAAATATGAGTGTAATGAAATTAAAATATCCATAAAGATAAATCTATAGCAGAACTGCTTTAAGTGAAATATGTTTATGTTATGCATTTAAACTGAATTGAAACATTTATTCCTTGTAATTGAAGTACTTTTTTTCAAAACTAAAAAGATGTGATCATATCCATGCTTGGCTTTTATGAATTGGATATTTATTTATTTTTATTTTATTCTATTTTTACATAAACTAAGTTCTAGCAAGGAAATTCCAAACCGTCTAATCGTAGAACGTTGACATGTGTGTGTGTGTGTATGTGTGTGTGTGTGTGTGTGTGTGTGTGTGTGTGTGTGTGTGTGTGTGTGTGTGTGTGTGTGTGTGTGTGTGTGTGTGTGTATTAGCACTTCCCAAATAATCACGAAGAACGTTACAACGAGCATATTAAGCAATTCAGTTATAAACAAAACTATCTCAATGATCAAGGCCGGGTTTAAACCCATGACATTATGCAGATGACCTGGACGTGAAGACAACCCAGTGTCTATTTTGTTTTAGAGTATTAAATACTCTAAGTCTAAACAGAGCAAAACAGCCTGCGAAAGGACTAATAGAATATGACTGCACAGTCAGTAGTTTCCATAGAAGGTAAGTATTTATATTTACAGAGAGAGAGAGAGAGAGAGAGAGAGAGAGAGAGAGAGAGAGAGAGAGAGAGAGAGAGAGAGAGAGAGAGAGAGAGAAGCAAATAAATAAATTGAGAGAGACCTACATTTATACAGATAGATATATACAAATATAGAGAGACAGAACGAGAGAACTAAATACAAAAAATAGAGAGATATATAGACAAACAGACAAACTGGAAGGACAGATAGATAAATAGATAGGTAGATGTACACATCAGATCTACTCATCAGATCTACACATTAGATCTACACATCAGATCTATCTAGCTAGCTATTATCTAATTATCTATCTATAGAAAGATTTACACATCAGACCGATTTATCTATCCATCCTTCCGTCCCTCCATCTATCTATCTATCTATCTATCTATCTATCTATCTACCCATCCATCCATCTATCTATCTATCTATCTATCTCGGGCAAATCCTTGTACTACTGTATCAATATCTGATCGACTATGCTCTTATAGATCGATCACATAACGGCCGTCGTACGTAACATTTCTTAACTAAATCTAAAGGGACAAGTTACTAGGGAAACGCATGCTGGATTTATAGAGTCATGTGCCCAGCCTTTACACTTCCATGTGTTACCACGCTATATAAAGACAAAATGGACATCCGTTTAAATAGAGAAAATAACAATTTATTAACAAAATAGAATAAAGGCATTGGTCACTTGTCATTGCAAACATATTCAAGCATACATCATTTTATTGTTCTTTCTTCTATTTCTTCAATCTTCCTTGCATGTACATTCGGCAAGTATTAAAAAGAAGAGTCACGCCTCATTAGAAGTTCCAAATTGAAATGGAGATGGCAGATTATGCTGGTCGTCTACATTTTATCTTAAACTTCGGAGTCATTTGACTGGCTAAATAATTTAACCTACTGCAATCATTCATGCACATCACCCACGCTGTTCTAAAGTAAAGGCCACTACAGATTAAACTAAATTACACGTCATGGTAGATAGATAGATAGAATTATAAATCGGAGAAAATATCCTATACACTTACAAGCAATTTAATAATGTTAGAGAATTTGCATTACTAATTTGAATTGTTCGCTGGAGAGAATTGGCAAGTATTACTAAAACATTATGATTATCTATCAGATATATCTAATATCATTACAGTCTTGACTGTCTTAACCGTGTGCACTTGAGACGTGTTATTTTCTAGTAGACAAATTTACTTCAATGCTTTTTCAAAACTTTCTTTCGATTTGTGCTAGTTATGTAATGGGGAAATAAATATACTGTTTTTTAAAAATAATTGCTAGATTCTGAAATTTGCTTATCGTTTGAGAATTATGCAGAATCATTTGTAATTCAGCATGTGCTTCTCTATTATTTCCAAAATGTACTTATCTATTACGTCATTGTGTGCTTATCTATTATGTCATCGTGTACTTATCTATTACATCATCGGGCGCTTATCTATTACGTCATCGTGTGCTTATCTATTACGTCATCGGGCGCTTATCTATTACATCGTCATTGCTTGTTCATGTGCTCACGAGTTTGTGTGTGTGAGCACGTGGGTGAATGGGTGCGTGCGAATGTGTCTGCGAATGTGTGTAAGTGCGCTAATGTTTGTGTGTGCATGAATGTGCTTGCGAAATGCTAGTAAATATTAACTTACTTAATGGCAGCATAGACAGAATAAAACATTATGTACTTAATCAATGAATTTCTTTCACAATCCGTTGACTGTTTTATGTGTGTGCACATTCGCTATGTTTTAACAATGCTTTATTCCCCCCTCACTTGACATTTCACAAGATGACACATCAATAAATGTTTATTCAAACACAATCAACAGGCAAACAAATATTAATTCTGTGCGCACAGAAAGAAGAAAAGACATCCGAAATGTAAGCAGTGTGTGTGTGGGGGGGTGACCTTATGAATAGGGGACATTGGCACTATGGATACACCAAGAAACAATCAATCGGGAGCCTAAGAGCAAGCGTACGACCCTTATTTGTGGTTATATGTTCTTCTAGGATGGCCATAATTACATTAAGAAACCTTACAAAGCCTGCTTTTTCAAGGTGACCCTTTCCCAACACCAATATCATGCGGAGCTGAGGAAATATTAAAATCAGTTTACATTTTTTAAAATGGTTGTTCCCTCGTCACGTGATTTCACTATACATTACATCGATGAGCGATTAAGATGTACGGAAGGCATGAGAATCTTGGTCCTTTTAATTCAATAGTAATAAATATAAAATCATTATAACCAACCAAACCAGATTTGCCAGTGCAATGGTCTGTGACACAAAACAGCTGTCATGTAATGTAGGTGGGGAAATGCATATCTATGTTTCCAAAATCTAAACCTAAAAAACATGCGAGACATCAAGTCTTTTAACTTTTATAACATTACTCGATGGATAAAATATAAAAGATTATTTAAATATAACTAGACATTATTTCTAAATCAAAAACGCAGGCATTTCCACTTCAATTATTTACTTGACATAAATTTAACTAATCTATCTATCTATCTATCTATCTATCTATCTATCTATCTATCTATCTATCTATCTATCTATCTATCTATCTATCTATCTGTCTATCTGTCTATCTATCTATCTATCTATCTATCTATCTATCTATCTATCTATCTGTCTGTCTGTCTGTCTGTCTATCTATCTATCTATCTATCTATCTATCTATCTATCTATCTATCTATATATATCTCTCTCTGTCTATCTGACTATCTGTCTGTTTGTCTATCTATCTTATCTGTGTCTATCTATCTATCTATCTATCTATCTATCTATCTATGACTTTCTCACATCCTCTACACCACATTCTGTTGATACACGTCGCCTATCCAAAAACAAGGTCACATTTACATCAGCCTAAAAGTTGCATAATCAAAGTGAAGACAGATGTAACTTCGTGCATAGCTAGCTATCAGTGTATATCAAATTCTTGTCACTGTAGGTGTGTTGTGTTATCAAATTCTTGTCACTGTAGGTGTGTTGTGTTATCAAATTCTTGTCACTGTAGGTGTGTTGTGTTATCAAATTCTTATCACTGTAGGTGTGTTGTCAAATTTCACGTTCTTCTGCTTGGAAGCCACGTTGCTGATCAGAGTGATGACATCATAGATTGGGCAATAGAGCATGTCCGATGCTTCGGCCACTATGCAACCGAAATATTTCGTCACAAAATGTTCAGAACCGCTTGCAATCATTGAGGCCACTGACCTGCTTGCAGAAACGGATTTCTTCTTTAGACATCTTGACTTGTTATTTTTACTATCGTCGTCTTGATCTGCAGATTCATTGATTATATTAATCATTTCTGTGTTGAGTGATATGATCATAAAAATATTCATATTTCCAGAGCAGTCAAGCCGTTGGAAGAATTCCATCATCTCTACTTTAAGCATCGCTCAAGAGCATGTGAAAAGCTTTCCGCAAGACGAGAGTCGTTTCGGCCGAAGTTCCACCAACAGGTTCACAAATAGGCCGAAGATGCAGCCTGGCAATCCACATGAACAGGACACCTCCGACTGAGTTGACGAAGAGAGAAATCAGCAGGCAGAGCGTCAACACCGACAGCTGGATGGAGGCTGGCGGCAGGATGTCCACGACGATGATGAGGTAGACGGTGTTGATGACAAGCACGGTGATGGAGAGGCTCATTTTTACCACCCGAGTCGCCTGGCAACGTGAACACTACTGGCGAAGTCAGCGGCAGAAAACTAATGGAAGCGATGAAATTCAGAATAATAACTGTTTAAGTTTTCAACTTTTTTCTATAGGGAATAGACTTAAACAAATACAACATATAAACAAATAATAGGACACGCACATATCACACACACACACACACACACACACACACACACACACACAGACACACACACACAATAATGTCAATACAACGGCTACTAATATTATCCAATGAATGGCTAATAACGTTATCTATAAAATGTTTAATAGTGTTGTCCTTACAATTATTACTAGATCGTACATCATAATACCACAATTGCAGATGAAGTACAATGAATTATATATACTGAAATGTATCACAAAAGTATAAAAAAAAAAGAATAAATAAGATTAATTTGGGAAGAAATCGAAAGGACAGAAAAATGTACCGTGTATTGAAATAATGTTTGTTTGTATTTCTTGAGTTTCTTTTCTTATTTTTAATTGAGCGCTTTGAGCTCATGAACATATGTTGTATTAAATGCGTTACTCTTACTTAAAATGTGAAACATTATTATAAGATCGTTTCCTATTTAAGACTGCACAGTCACTCAAATTTGATACAAAATGTGTTCAAAATCATGACAGGCAACTAATTAATATAGCAACATGGAATTTGGTCTGAAAGTGGCCAATGTGTCATATTTTAAAGAAATTATACTAATACATGTTTCTGGAAAGAGAAAAGGGCTTAAAAATAAATAACTTAAAAATGTACACTCGCGACATTATGAAAAATAGCCTGAATTGTACAACTAGCCTAAACCCAAGTGTCGGAGACTGAGCTACAATACATTCCATATATAGGAAAGACTTGTAAGGCTATAGTATGAAGCACTGTCACTGTACTAGTGTTTCTGGTTTGTCTGTGATGCCAAACTGAAAAACGTGCTAACATTTTGTCAAAACTACAGCTTACATATCAACATAACTTGGCTGGTCTCTTTCTCGAAAATCATAACCATTGGATAATAAAACTAATCTCTGGTTTGCATTACGTCCCCAATTTCTAACACATTCTCTACTCGAATTGTTTTCTTCCAACTCTCACACTTTCATAAATAACTTCATAAGGAGTGTCCAAGGTTGGGTTACTCTGACAATTTAAAAATGTATATAAGAATTAAATTGTAAAATAGGGATAGGCAAATTTATTCCGCCACATACTGAAATGTCAGTCGAGAATTATTCGTTTTAAAAGTTTTACTGAAAAGGCAGTAGTGCATTTTCCATGTTTCAAAAAGGCAGTAGAGAGGTTTTCATTGAAGACCGATTTATAATTATTAGTTAACGCCACGATGTATTATGAATGAAAGAAGCACTGGTCCATGAAAAGAAAATACACCCCCGTTACACACAAGCAACAAGATGACAGAAAAGATAAACAGAATATACACCACCACCAAACCACAAGCAACAAGATTTCAGAATAGGAAAAAAAATATACCACCACAATACCACAAGTCAAAAGATGGGCAGAAAAGTAAAACAATAAAATACACAAGCAACACGACGGCAGAAAAAAAAAAAGCAAAATACATACCACCATCATACCACAAGCAACAAGATGTCAGAAATGGAAAACCACCTGGAAATGTATAATGACTAATTACAAAAATTCAATTTCGGACAAGAGCCTTTTATTGCTGAAATAATTGGTCTTATTTTCCTTTAGATGGTGGAAAGTCCTGCAGAGAAATAATAATTTAAAATAAGACAAAATACAGCAACACATGTTCAGTTTCAAGTAACACGCATTCCGTTAGACTAATTTTGTAACTATGAAATCGAGACACAGGTAACTGGAGAGATGAAGCCAACAGATCGAATTTAGCAACCAGTCAGAAAGGTATAAGGTTCGCAAAGTTATTAATAATAAATAAGTTAACTATTGGGCATCATCGTCATTGAATGCTTTTTTCCATTCATTTCGTCTGCATTCAGGAGCATGTATAAACCTAAAGTATCTCTGGAGAGCACGTTGCTATAGAAACAAGCATAAAGGCACATTCATATCTGTTGTGGATCGAGAATTCCATCGCTTTCTTTCTATTAACGTCAAGCTGAAATCAAATGAAAAGATTCCACATTAAAAGAATTTTTAAAACTTTCCCGGATATTGTTAAACCTCAAAGCTAGAAGGGCAACAGACAAACACTCCCGTTAATACAATCATGAAGTAAGAGAGGCAATAGAACAGGTAATATAAGAAAATTGTAACCAAAGGGACCTATCAACAAATCGAAGTTTTCACCACTGTGCAAACATAACTACACCCATTTATAAACTTCTTTATCCATATATATCATATAGTTGTTTAGCTCTGTATGTTTATAACGCTAAAGCATCCTTGACCTTCGAGCATGTTGGCGTTTGCTTTATTTTCACATGGTCAGCCTTATGTTGCATTGTCGCATTCAAGGTACTCATAAACAACCGACGGTCAAGGTCACAAATAAACACATCCACCACCATCCAGACCCCCACCACCATTAATCTGCGTTTGGAACATAATTAACTTCTTATTACATTATATTTGGACAGCCAAATTCAACACTAGTACAGCTATAAATTGTTTTGATATTCTATTTATGTTCATTGAACAGCTAATCGATTGGAGTACTTAAAAAAAGTCGTAGACAATGTAATTTCAGGACTGAAACCGCCTCCAATAACGACATTCTCTCCAATCGTCATACAATATTTATCTCCGCTCAGTCCTTTACACAGTCATCTGAAGCCTCAATGCGGGACCAATTTCCGTTTGTAGACTTTTCAGATTAATAAATAATAAACTCAACTCACCTGACAAAATGCAGTTGTCCAGGTGTCTCTTTCCAGCGTAACGACTATACAATGAGTGTGGCTAGTCACAAACATAACAATGTGAAATAATTAATGATTGAAATAAGGATTCAATTTAATGCGGTCGTGTGTGCCTTTATTTTTGCCAATGTGTTTGTGTGTGTGTGCCTTTCTATCTATCTATCTATCTATCTATCTATCTATCTGTCTATCTATCTGTCTGTCTATCTATCTATCTATCTATCTATCTATCTATCTATCTATATTCATTTCTGTTTGAGAACTTAGGCTGAACGGTACAAGAACGTAAGCCATTTTAGTGTGATGTTTGTCGAATTAACATCATACCACGAGATTAAGGTATAATGCAAGAAACTTAAGCCTAATATTTATTTTAATGCCTTTTAACTGCCTCAATCCCCCCCACCCCCTCCAGTAGAGAAACAAATACAAACATGTACATCAGCTAAAACAAATATAATTTAGTTAATGGGAAGCAACTGAAACTCTCAAAGCAACTGAAGTCAGTCAACATTTATTTCCCTTGACGCAAATTTGCAAATTATTTGTCGGGTAATTTAATTTAGGTGGAGTCCGTAACTTTTATTTATAGATGATACATTAAGTAAGGATATTTTTATTTTTTTAAATTTTATTTATAGATACATTAAGTAAGGATATTTTTAGTTATTTCTTTTATTTATAGATACATTAAGTAAGGATATTTTTAGTTATTTCTTTATTTATAGATACATTAAGTAAGGATATTTTTAGTTATTTCTTTTATTTATAGATACATTAAGTAAGGCTATTTTTAGTTATTTCTTTTATTTATAGATACATTAAGTAAGGCTATTTTTAGTTATTTCTTTTATTTATAGATACATTAAGTAAGGATATTTTTAGTTATTTCTTTTATTTATAGATACATTAAGTAAGGATATTTTTAGTTATTTCTTTTATTTATAGATACATTAAGTAAGGATATTTTTAGTTATTTCTTTTCAGAGACACCAAATAAAATGGCAACGTTAATGTGTGAATGACAGATAAAATATAATCTTTCATGTTCATTTATTGGATTGCCTTTGTGTATATACTAGGATACATACTGTACTTTCACTGAACTTAAGTTAAAGTGTCTAGTAAGGAAATTTCATGAATTTGATTTTAACAAATATCCAAGATCAAACGCATTTGCAATTGATTAAAATATAATTTTGACGATTAATTCAGAGAGTGTCAGAGAGAGGGGAGGGTGTGATAGAAATTAAAAGTAAAAATGAAGTGAAGAAAGAACAAGAAAGAAAAAAGGACAAAAAATTCAATTAAAGCTATTAATATTCTTACCTCTCTCGTGGGAGACAGTCATAATTAGTACAGTTCTGTAAACTGTCCCTTGTCTCTGGTTTGATATGAGGAAGCTTGATTTAGCAAAGTTAAGATTTTCACCATGATGACATTTATTCACAGCGCAAGTACCGAATACCAAAGTATCGAGTTACGTCCTGATTCTGGGGGATGATTAAATAAATTCTTATAAATAAATAGAAAGGAACACATACACACGCACACAAATTCTATATGCGTGTGTATTTGTTAATGTATATTGTGTGCTTTCCACGTCTGTAACGTTCCATTCTTAAAGCAGAATGAAAACTGTAATAGTGACAATATTATTGATAAAGGAGAACAAAACCATATATTGATCTGGAAAGAATTGTTAACAAAGGCAATATTGGCCTGGAATGAAATGGTAATAAAATTGTTGACAAAGGTAAGCAAAACAATACATTGATCTGGTTTGGACAGAATCCAAAACACTGTGATGGTGATAAAATTGTTGACAAATGCAAACAATACATTTATGTTGACCTGGATTGGAACGAATCCGTAAACTGTAATGGTGATAAAATTGTTGACAAAGGTGAACAAAACAATAATGACCTGGATTAAAACAGCAAACCAACAATTTTTCGTCAGCAGTAAACACTAATGTATTCTATACTACGCTCTTAAGAAGTATTTACTATTAGTAGTTATAAAAATCAATGAGCTTTTATGAAAGCAACAACCGAAGTGACTTTACTAGAGTTACAAAACTGTTTAGCCTTATTAATTGCTGCGGGGTGTTCTCTCAGTCGGGTAGGTGCTGAATACAGAAACCACCTCTAGCTGTATTATATACTCTTTGATTTTATCCGAAGAAGCATAGTACGTAATGATTATTTATCAGAAGTTTCTACTTCGTATTATCGTAATTTACATGTACATGGAATGGATACAGGTTACTTGATAAATGAATGGACTTCATTACACCCAAGTGACGTCACTGAGCTGAAACAACGCAGTATTGTGACAACGCGTAGCAGTGCATAAGAGCACGCATCATCAGGTAATATTATCCACGCATGGCAAGTCATGCATGGCACTGGATATTTGAAACCATAGCTTTAAAAACAAAAAAATATTGTTTCTTGAAAATAAGAGTAAACTAACTAATTTTTTGTCAAGCATTTTATTTCTTTAATTTAATTATTGAAAAACTATGAGTTTTATCATTAATTAGCGCTACATGTTTTTTTCTTTATTATTATTGAAATAGAAACATACTCATAGGCATGACTAGGACTAATGGCAGTCATGGCAAATGACAAAATTGGCGCCATTTGAAAACTGTGTTCTTTGAAATTCAGAATGAATTTTTAATATTGATACTCAAGCTGGTGATTTGTCATAATACGGGTTACTGAATAATAAATGGAAAATACACTTTCATTATTTAAAAAATGAAATGAAACATATATAGTTGCTAACATATTTTTATAACTATAATCAGGTAGCCATTTATCACTTTGTCGATATGAATATTGACAAACAAAATAAACACAAATTATGGAAACGCGAACACAGTACATTGCAATACAATACAATCGCAATACAACAGCGATGAATATAATGTGCATCGACATGAAGCTGGATTTTTTGCAAAATAGCGCCCCAGTCCTTCTTTGATCCCTCCTCGCCAAACACACACACACACACACACACACACACACACACACACACACACACACGCGCGCGCGCATGCCCTTATCTATGCTACTCCTCGAACTTCTAAAGTTAACTGTATACTTAGAAAAATAAATAAATATGAAAGAAATTCTCTTGGAGTAGAATAAAAACAGATTCAAGTTAAAGAAACTCGCTTAAAATGACTAGAAATATATATATATATATAAGATATAATTCACATGATTGCCAGTAAAATCATAGGTTGCATAAATATAATTTTCCGATTGGCAGAGTCAAGCTATTTAATCGATCACTCTCCAGCCGTATTTCGTCCCACTTCGCGTCTTGGCTTCTACAGTGGCGTCAGACAGAACCGAGCGACAACCGATTGGTAAATACAATGGACATACTTGTACTTAGCATGATAAGACATCTTTCAACTCTTCCCATTTCGTCTGATGGACAAGTTGTTTTCCAAAGAAGCAAGTTGTCTCAACTATGGAGCTGTTTCATAGAGCAGTTTCACTTGCTAAATATGTACATGCTCGCAACACTTGTCGAACAGTTAATGGAACAAAATATTTTTCGTCATACTGATAAAACAATACTCAAACTAGTGGACGGACACTAGGTCTAAGTACGTACTATAAATATTAACATTTAATTAATATTAAACAAAGGAAGTGATTAAATAGCGTTTGAAAATAAAGAACTGTGAAAAGTTAGCTGCTTGCTGTTTTGACCCCAAGCAAATGATCATTTTTTCTTATCCTAGGGAGTGTGAACACATCAAAATCTGTAAAGGGTTGGATTGAGAGATTTGTAATAATATGATTTTTCAACACCTAATCCCGTCTTTCCTAATAATTCTGATATGTCTAAAACTTACTTATCGTAACAGACTCATTCTGACTATAAACCATGTGTTGCAGATGTATATCTGGTTATATATATATATATATATATATATATATACATATTAAAATCATGATTGCAACCTCATGGTGAGGTACTCGTAAAATTATGTGACAGAGTAAATTTCCCTCTCACTATTTTAAATTTTAATTGTTATTTAATTATTGCTAAATTGTCAGAGTAACCCGAGTTGGGTACTCCTTATAGTATTATTTTTCAAAGTGTCTAAGTTGAAGTAAACAGCTCCAGGCAAGAATATTCTAGATTGTTGACGTAATGCAAATTGAGTGAGTAGTTTTCAATTATCCAATGATTATGATTTATAAGAAGGAGACCAGCCATGGGCTGAGACTAAGTAGTTCACTTGCTGTAGAAAATTCTACTCTCTAATCACTTTTCAATTCAAAGTGGAGGGAAGAAGTCCAGCTTTGAAAGGCATTCATTATCTTGATGGTGAGTTAAAACTGATTGATTGAGAGGGAATGGACTTAGAAATATTTCATGCATTATCACTATTGATAGATTATATGTGTGTTTATGTAGAGATGTACTCTGTGAGTTGACTTTTATTACCACAGGTGTTGAACTAATTATTATTAAATCATTTTCATTAACCAAGTGGGTGCCCTTCACAATATATACTCGTCCAAGACAGGATTGTAACCACATGGTGAAATACGCGTGACCAATACTATAAACACTCTGCAAAATCATGATTGCAACCAAAAGTGAGGTACGCGTTATATATTTCTCTCTTCTCTCTCACTCTCACTCTCTCTCTCTCTCTCTCTCTCTCTCTCTCTCTCTCTCTCTCTCTCTCTCTCTCTCTCTCTCTCTCTCTCTCTCTCTCTCTCTCTCTGTATGTCCATTCATCTATCTATCTGTCTGTCTATCTGTCTACCTACCTACCTACCTACCTATCTATCTGTCTATTTATCTATCTATCTATCTATCTATCTATCTATCTATCTATCTATCTATCTATCTATCTATCTATCTATCTATCTATCTATCTATCTATCTATCGATCGATCTATCTATCTATCTACTCGTCAAAGTCACGATTACATCCACCTGGTTTGTACTTTATTAGACAAAGGTTTTAGTAATAAACTCACGAAAAAATAATTTACTGATAAATATATATTAAGTTTAAGTATTTTATTATTCAATTCCTAACAGAAAAATGGACGAAGTCATTGAATCGAGATGCATTCGTTTACAATGCCGCGTTGTAAGTAAATGTATTGTTTTGTTTTTCTATCTCTATAATAACTTCTTTCACTTCCCTATCTCAACTTACTAATTTACAGAAACTAGTTGTAAAATGTGTGAAATATTTACAAATAAAGCAGCCGTTGAAAATTTAAGTTTGTTCTATCGAAGTATCTGTAGATTTCAGTTAGAGACACTAATAGCGGAATAACTCTGACTCTTACTGTATAAACTCATCAAAATTTTGTTATGTAAATATTTGTCTTTCACTATTAACTCATCGAAACACTTTTACTTTTTGATCTGTTTAAAGATATATCCATTTTTCCATTCTTTCCACTTCTGTGTATTGATAAATTTTCACTCCCTCCTTGTCTCTCTTTTGTTAGAAAGAGAATGATAGATAGACTATTAGACAGACAAACAGACAGACAGACAGACAGACAGAAATAGAGAGACAGAGAGAGAGAGAGAATGAGAGAGAGAGAGAGAGAGACGGAAAGAGACGCAACTCGCTTACCTAAATGAATCACAGAGTGCAGCTAGCAAAACTGTCCAATTAAAATAAATATTTTTTAGACGTACCAAAATTATTACGAAAGAAAGGATCAGGTGTCGAATAATCATATTATTTTAAATCTACCCCCCAACCCCCAACATACCTCTGATTCTGATTTGTTTATAATCCCTAGGCACATTTGCCTGGGTCAAAACTTCATGCATCTACCGTATCACAGTTGTTTACTTTTCCACTAACATACCCATTGTTAATTATTGTTCATATTTTTATTACATAGATTTATTGTCCGTCCAGAGGTTTCAATATTTCGCTTTGTCAAATATTATTTAAATCCACAAATATGCGCATACACACTGCGATAGTTTTTCACTAAATCCCCTCAACGGAGAGGATTTACAAGTAAATGTATATTGTGTTTCAGCCTACGTCAGTTACTGATCTCCTTTAGTTCTTCTGTGGCGACCAGAGGATAACCCTTGATCGTACTGTGGCGCAGAAGAGTTATTGCTCCATAGAGATTCATCGCTTTCTCTTTCACTCCTCTTCAGAAGTGATAGATGAACCTTTATGCTCAGGCTCTCGCAGTTTGCCTGATTAATTTAACTCACAGTCCACGCCTACCTAGCGTCTATCTCACAGACGGGAGACAAATAAGAAATTCTAATAAAGAAAGAAGATGCAAGATTCTTTTTAAAAAAATAATATTGATAACAATGAGACATTATGAAACCAAAAAGAAGACACATCTACGGCCTATTTTGTTCTATCAGTATTGTCTCTGTTGCTTTATAACAGCTCAGAGTCAACGAAGCTAATGGAGTCTACACGATGTACACTGATGTCTCTTGATTGGTATTTTTTGTTCCAATGTCTTTAAAAAAGAAAGTATGACAATTATTAATTTTACGTTGTTTTATAATTGTGTTGCATTTTCACACATATTATTCTCTCTGTGTTTACGTAAATAACTGTGTTTATCAGTGCGACATGATATTTAAATCGACGACAGAATCTCTTTAATTATGAGAATGTTATCACCTCAAACTCGTCTCTGATAATACACGCCTCTAAAGCTTGCGGGCAACCAACTGAAAGAGCAATCTCCTAACATTTAGTAATCCCCAGTATTGTAAATAAACACTACAGAACAACTCTGACCTGTCAAACGTCCAACAGAGCAATGGACGCCCTCCACCAAAAGGTCTACACCTAGTCTTATTAATTATTACACCCCACCACTGTTCATAACCTTTTTAACCCATTTAAAACATGAGGTCAAGAGTTGTGGTAAACAAAGAAATATAATTTAATTTATTAACTATAAATTAATAACTTTAATTTATTAACTATATAATTAAGTGTACACTACCCACCAATTCAACATTGATCAAATATAGTCAAATACAAATAAATCACATATACAATGAAGACATACATAAATGCATAAAAAATATCTATATATCAATTGTTCAATGTTGCTTCAAGCCTGAATTAGTACTCTTAATAACTGTTTGAAACAGTGTACCTGGAAATTATATCTGGCTCTTCCCAGAGACTCCTAGAGTAAACAATATTCATTTACTATGTCATTTCAATCAATTAATATTTAGACAACATGAATAATGCACATCACAGAATAAGCACAGCTAACATAGTTTAATGAAATGTAACATGACTTGAATGAAGTTTCATCTCTTAGTGTTTCCAACTGCAGTGGATGATGACACACAGCTGGTTCGTGGACTTGCAAAACAATGCACTGGTAGTGCAGTCCAGTTTAAATGAAATGTAAAAGATTATAAAGTGAGTTCTGCTAATGACTGTAGCGAAACAACAACAATTATTCTGTAGGAATTCATCTGGACAGATACTGACTGTTTCTTTCCTTAATAACACTTCATACTATATTTTACAATGACTGAATACAATTATTTAGTTCACCACAAATGAACAGTGAATTGGTCAGCAATTGTGTAGTGTAAGATGCCCCTCAGTAAAAGTACACCCATTGTATCATAGAAGCACTGTTAATAATATTTCTTATTTTGAAGTAAGTATCTATTCAAAGTAGCATTACATATTTGTATACTACAGTATTTCTAGTTTTAAAGTATTGCACAATATTGACGGACTCATCCAACAGTGTAATTGTTGCTAAATAAAGATTCGTATTTGAAAGAACAATATGCATACATGTAATTATTAAATAAGTTATTAAAATGGGCTCTGCCTAAAAATACAAAACACACACACACACACACACATACACATGGAATGATTTGTTGTGAATGATGACAATTGCTTGAGCTACAGTCATTTATTAGTCCTTTGAATTGAGGATTTATGAATAGTTCTATATATATTGCAATGTGCACAAAAATCAACCCAGCACGACAACAAAAGATATATAACGCAAAGATAATAACTTCTGAATGTATAGGTTCTGAGACCATGTCCATCATGATTTTCGGAGTGCCGGAGATTATGGCCACTGATTACATTAGAGTGCTGCCACATTTTGTACCTAAATGTTTCTGCATTTTGATTCTCGCAGTGAAAACTCTCGTCACATCCTAGTAGATTCCAAATTCTACAGAAAAGTGGACCGGCTAGGGTGTGAATGACTGACAGTCGCTTATTCTTAATTTCAAAAACAAATATTGAATCTTCTTATGAGACTGGCTAAGGTGCCGCAACATCAGAGCCCAGACGACCTTGAGTGACGCCTGGGGTGAGGGTGGGTATGGGGGACAGAAATGAGTTTATCTTTATTGCAGAATACATGTATTGAAATGTACGCAGGTAAATTAAATGTATACTGGTAACTGAAATATACACATAACTAAAATGTACAGTGGTGACTTAAATGTTCTTTTCAAGAGACTGAGTGCATTGTGAATTCCGTGAAGGCATGTTTATCTGGAGTCAGAGTTCACCGCATCAATGTGAACTTGATCACATGAATAATTGTGCCCTCAATCAATATTTTTGCGATTACATCTTTTAAATGGACGAATCCTTCAAATTGTAAAGATCTATCATGTACATGTTTGACCGAAAAAACTGCATACCTTTTACTTAAAAATAGAGACAAACAAGAGGAAACAATACAAGCGTTAATCTTTAACCAAGAATGAAGGGAAATAACCCAAGGGTTTAATTTAAACTTTCATTTCATAAATCTCTTACTTTCCGTTCGGAGTATACTTGAGATAATATTTAAAGTTAAATAGTTCGCTAAAACATATTGTTTGAGTTTAATTTATTTCAGCGTATCCATTAAGCAAAATGTATTTCGTGATAAATATATCAAATCGGACTGACACATTATCTTGAAATACTTTAAAGATGAGTCTTGCTAATGCAATGTGCTATTAATAGTGATCGATGATAGTGAGAATAAGCAATCAAGCAATCAAGCAGCACTAAGTCAGCCAGGGAAACTAGGATGAAGTAATATACAATTGTTCTGTCAGGTGTTTCATTAAAAAGAGGAGGGTGTCCCCCCAAACCAACACACACTTCAAGCTCTCTTGAAATTTAGTCAGTTAAAGTTATTTTGTAGAAAAGATTATTTAGCATAAATGATTACACAGAAATTCAAATTATGTTCAGTTCAATAATTGATACACTAACATTATGTGTTTATCAGTCTTTCAGTGCTATTAAATACGATCCAATTTTATGAATGGGGTCACTAGAAACAATGTCAAGTGTAAAGCATACTACATACAATCACCATAGTTTACAATGTGTAGAAATAATAGTTTACTGACATAATACATATCTACATAAGATGCAAATATAACATATCAATAGCAAAATGCACGAAATATTTCTAATTCCATTCTCTCTCAATCAGTCAGTTAACTCACCATTAAGCTAACGGCTGCCTTTATAAACATAGTTTTCACACCAAATTCAAAGTGATTAGAAAATACATTCTTTTCAACAGGTAAAATTTAATCTCAGCCCATTGTCTGGTCTCGTTCTTGTAACCCTTAATCTTTAGATAATGAATTTACTCATCCACCCAAAGCCTAAATAGATTGCATCTGCAAGCTCTATATTCTTTACCTGAGTTGTTTACTCCAAATATATCATCATAAGCATTGCCCAAGGTCGGGTCACACTTATATTGGCAACATGGATATAATTATTGAGTTATAAATAGGGACAGACAAATTTACTCCGCCATAGAGTCCAACCCTAAAACCCTGCAATACATTAGTTATTATAAGTTTTTAAGTACATATTTAGTGCATTGAATATGAATCATAGAACCAATTCATGGGTTTCATGTTTGCTACTCTTGAAAGAAAACATATGTTAAATTATGTATTTTATAATAGCAGTCTTTCCTACAACTGGCAAATAATCACATGCGTTTCCTCTAGAGGGTTCACACAAAATATCATTATTGAAGACTTAAAATCCTTCCGAAATCTTTCAATTTTCTAATTTTGAAAGTCAGTTTTGATTTATATCAACACGTGACTATTTTCGAGTCGTATAACGGACTATTCCTTTGAGATGACTTTTCACACTACGGCTCTCCGTTTTCGAAATGACTTTTGATCACGTAACTTGTACTGTAAATGACTTTTGATCACGTAACTTGTACTGCAACAACACTTTAAGCGTATACTTATCGGCTAATGATTAGAGTTATGTCATGTGGAAAAAAAAGGCCGGAATCTAGACATCAAAGTTCGGAAGTGGTATTTCCGTTAATTTTATGTTTCACTTTAACTTATATTTTAGTCTGGGCAAAATTAATTGGCCACTCTATCCTGGTGATCCCAACAATAATGCATAATTGTAAGCAAGCTGCATAATTTTTAAATACTCTCATACACTCATTATTGCATACTGCGATTTATTATAATTACATGGCACATGGTTAATCTAGATTAGCAAATGTTGAAAGTCAATGAATGTTGTAATAATTCAAAATCATTTTAAAATTATATTATCCGGGTTCATTTAACCGGCATTTTAAATATTTAGTAAACATCTCTTGCGCATTATTAATACGGTAAAATATATCTTAATTATTGACTGACTAACCTGATTAAAATGATGGCCACTTTCTATTGATTTTCAACCGATTTCGCAGCCTGGCACAAGATGTAGTACCACTGATGAAGATTTTAGGGACGTTTTGAAGAACTAAAAGTAGCTGTAGGGTAAGAAAGTTGACAAGTGGGTGATGAAAAGACGTGCCTGGTTGCCAGCTGAAGGCGCTTGTTTTTCGTTGTGTAATAAAATTGGTAAGTAATCCGGTGACCGTGGTTTTATCTGAGGGCTGAAAGTGGGAGTATCTTATAGAACCCAGCCTAGTACCTTATTAAGTCTGACTTATAGAGCCCGGCCTAGTACCACATTAAGTCTGACTTAGTAGATATATATGCCCGGAATATACACGTCTCCTCCCCAATGTTGTTGTCCGAACTGTGGAACTTGCTGTTTGGTATTTGCTGTTTTATTTTAATCGTTTCTTCGCTACCCCCAGTTGTTTCCGTGGCATGTACACTGAAGTGCTTTTGCAAAGGAGTTGTTTCCATGGTGATTTTTACGTTGTTGTTGCTTTGGCTGATGTTGTTGGCCTTGAGTGTTTTGATTTTTGGTCTCTGTAGCTGATTATTTTTGTTCTGGTCTTTTCGTGTCATAGTGGAGTGTGGTCATCGTATTCTAATTTTCTTTATGTTGAGATTTATGGTGGTATCAGGGGAGACGAATGGGAGATATTTGAATTAAGCATTTGATACTGCATTTAAACGAAAGATTTCGATTGCAAATGATGATTACAACCGAAGTGGATTCAATGTCTTTAACAAAAAAGCGGAATAGGAGTTAATATAATTAAGAGAAATAAAACGTTGATTTATCAGTGATTTGCACAGAAAAACTATTGCAGATCTGGTTCCATCAAATAGCCTGTAATAGAATCTGACTTCATTTAAATTTATGTAATTAAAATTCGAAAGTAGCAGAGAATAGTTTATGAATGGAATGTTTAATCTTTTTATGGACATTTCATTTTAAGTGAAAAATGATAAGAAGCAATTACTTGAACTCTAGCCTAGAACTATGTTAATAAGCACCTCAGTATCCCACTTTCTTTTGTAACCTTGATTATGCAAACTGTTCAGCTTTAACAATCTGTATCTTGTCATGTTATGAAGATTCGAGGACCTTTAAGCAATTCACTTCAAGCAGCATGGGGACTGCGGGCCAAAACAAGAGTTCAAATGAGAAGTCTGAAGAGCGAAATTGCCTCGGTCAAATCCCCTTTCGTCTCGTCTAGCCACCTAGTTGATAACTACTTCTTGATTGTGCCGCCTTTTAGTCACGTTGTTTTTAAAGTTTGCGTTGTTATGGATTGCGTAAGCTTCACTAATATCCAGCACATTTTCAGCAGGTGGTGCGAAAACAGTCTTGGTTGTTATTTGGTTTGTGTTTCAAGTCTTCTTCCAGGCTAATGACGTCACTGTAGGTAGGCTCAATCGCCCACTGAGAACTCTGTGTTCCAGAATGGAAAGGCATAAATGGAGCGTGCAGGTTTGACCTCGAAATGTGTAATTTTTATGATTGCAATATTTTCAGGTCAGCAATAAATTGCCTAATTATAGGCTAGCGTCCAGCAGTCTACGTTACATGATTACAGGCTAGTGATCAACAGTATTCGTTAACTGATTACAGGCTGGCGATCAACAGTCTACGTTACCTGATTACAGGCTAGTGATCAACAGTCTTCATTACCTGATTACAGGCTAGTGATCAACAGTCTAAATTACCTGATTACAGGCTAGTGATCAACACTATACATTACCTGATTACAGCCTGCGATCAACAGTCTACGTTACCTGATTACAGGCTAGTGATCAACAGTCTAAATTACCTGATTACAGGCTGGCGATCAACAGTCTACGTTACCTGATTACAAGCTAGTGATCAACAGTCTAAATTACCTGATTACAGACTAGTGATCAACAGTATTCGTTACCTGATTACAGGCTAGTGATCAACAGTCTACGTTACCTGATTACAGGCTAGTGGTCAACAGTCTAAATTACCTGATTACAGGCTAGCGATCAACAGCATACGTTACCTGATTTTTATCTGTCTCAGAACCTTTCGCGTGTATGCAGCACATGGGATTCGATTTATAGTCCCATCCGACATACATCACATTGACTTCCACCACACTGAGCTTGTATTAACCGTTTTTCTTCAACACTTTATGGTGGCCAGACCTTGGTCGTTTTAGCTAACAGCTGGTGTCCGTCGTGCGTCAGTTCTAACCTAGCGACACTGTCACATTTTTGCAGTCCTTCTGAGATCAACACGAAATTACTATTCATTATTTAGACTAATAACCTTTTTAGTTCAAAGGTTAAACATATTCTTATTCATGTAGAGATAGACATGTAGACAGAGAGAGAGAGGAAGAGGCATAAAGGCAGACAGTTCAGACATATATTGTGATATAAATGCATAAATAGATAGGTAAAATAACAAACTGAATATATAATTGTAGGGGGGGGGGGAGAGAAAGAGAGAGAGAAAGTGAAGAAGAAAGAAAGAAAGAAAGAAAGAAAGAAAGAAAGAAAGAAAGAAAGAAAGAAAGAAAGAAAGAAAGAAAGAAAGAAAGAAAGAAAAAGACGAAGAAGAATATTTGAAAGACAGATGAATGGATGGATAGCCAGATGGGCAGACAGAGAGAGAGAGAGAGAGAGAGAGAGAGAGAGGGAGAGAGAGAGAGAGAAAGAGAGAGAGAAATAGATAGATTTAATTAGTACTTTTTACTTCACACTTGTCTGCAATTAGCGGATTCCACTGTGGTTGAGTGTCTCGTGATCAGTAAATTTGCACTCTAGTTCAATTTCAAGAAAGAAACTGATTTAATGGTCGTATTGATCACGGAGAAGACCTTTGCTTTGCTCACAGAATCCGTTTATCTGGGGGAAAGTATATTTCAATCATCCCTTAATTATATTCTGTCTCTTGGAAAGACGGGACAGTGCTTGCCATTGTATCTATAGACAACGAAAGTCACCCTCATGAAAAGGAACTTTGTTCTTGACTGGAAGAACTGTGGCATTCTGACTATTTTTCTTCAGTGATTGCCTTTAACTTACCATGCTTCCCCCTTCCCCCCCCAACTCTGTCTCTCCGTCTTCAGTCTTCATTATTTATCTCTATAATTCTTTCAAAGAACGAGAAAGTAAACAAGAAAATTGTTGCATTTTAGTGGTTCTTATAATTCATTGTGCTACAGCTAGAGACTAACATTGTTTCTGCTTATTCTGGCAATATTTTTACGTCACATACATTACTGACATTATTAAAACATATGACCTTCATCCTTGCTTTTCTATAGTTAGAGACTGATGTTGTGTGTACGTTACATCGTCGCCTTCTATAGTTAGAGCTGATGTTATGTGTACGTTACTTTGTCGCCTTCTACAGTTAGAGCTGGTGTGTGTACGTTACTTTGTCGCCTTCTACAGTTAGAGACTGATGTTATGTGTGCGTTACTTTGTCGCCTTCATTTTTGCCTCACGTTTTTGGAATAGATAAGGGCAGCACACGAGGCGTCTGAATAAGTATAGAATCAATAATAGTTTTCCAGTAGAGAATAGGATGGGGGGGGGGCATTTGGGGTGAAGCCACTTTTCAATAACCCGGTGAACCGATGGAATCAATGGGAAATAAATCTTTTATTTAGATCTTAACGATTCTAATCACTGGATGTTCATTACTACTACTACTACTATTACTACTACTACTACTACTACTACTAATAATAATAATATGTCAGATTCTGGCTGGAACAGAATACACCAAACGACACAATGAAGTGGCAAAACACATCCATAGAAATCTGTGTGAGAACTATGGCATACAAACCCCAGAAAGAGCATGGATGCATCAACCAGAAGTAGTCACCGAAACAGAAGAAGTCAAAATACTGTGGGACTTCGAGATAAGAACAGACCAGAAGACTGCACGAAGACCAGACATTGTAGTTCTCAATAAGTCCAACAGAACAGTAACAATCATTGATGTCGCTGTTCCAAGTGATAGAAACATAAAAACAAAAGAAAGAGAAAAAATAGAAAAATACCAAAAAGACCTCAGATTAGAAATCCAGAGACTGTGGAATGTAAAAGCAGAAGTGATACCTATAGTGATAGGAGCCTTGGGGAACATAACATCTGAATTGGAAGGCTACCTGAATAAACTCCCTGGAAACCACAGAATCGCTCCACTACTCAAAGCAGCGCTCCTCGGAAGTGCCCACATCCTCCGTAAAACCTTGGATCTCCCAGAATCTTGGTAAGATTCAGAGACCTTGGATCATAACCGACAGTCAAACAGAAGTCGTGGAAAGAGGCTGAATAATAATAATAAGTAGAAGTAGAAGTAGTATGATTATGAAGACGACGATGTTGATGTTGAAGCTGATAACGACGACGATGATAATGGAGATCGTTATGGTGCTATCGAGAGGAGTTGCTTCAAACGTAAGCGCTTTTGCAAATCACATTAATTTAAATGGTTCTTAATAATATCATTTAATGCTAATCTTTGTCTTGATTTAAATAATGCACATTAAGTCAAAGGTCAACTTATGCTCGTGATGTGCTCTATAACCTGGCAGCTTGAAGTCAATTTCTAACATTAATCATTCTAGTTTCAACATTATTACGAGTCTGCAACTGATGTCAACGCCTCGTGCGGTTTTAGCGATTTTACATCGTACTCAATGACTGCTGAATCATAGAAAGCGGAAAAAGAATCATATGGTCATTAATCATGTCTCCTGGGATGCAAGATCATACCTCATGTCATCAGACTAAGGTTTTCCTGCAACCGGAGTCAGTAGTGTTTTCGATTTTGCAGTCTTGGTTAGTGGCCAAAGGTCCGGTGTTAGACATATGATGATGAATTTCCCACTATTTTCAGACAGCAATGAGTTGATTTATGGCAATCTGTATGAATACTGCCAACTAACGAGGAGTTTCTTGTTGCCAAAGCGATCTGTAGGTATATTATTGTCTGCCTGGCGATTAACCAGACATCAGTTTTCTAATAATTTATTTAATCAGACTATATCTACCATTCTCTCTTAGTGTGTCAATCTATCTATATGTAACACTCGAAACGCAAATAGCAGAAGTGATAATTAATTATTTTGTTTTCTTAAAATGTATTTAATTTCTTAAATTCTATTAAATGTTCATTACTCTCATTTGGAGACTTTTCTTGTAAATGTGAGCACACAATAACCAGTAGAGTATTGATAAAAGGTTTAATGGTCCACTCGAGTGGCACCCACGTGATCTTGTTTTTGCAGGCCACCAGTTGTGTGCTTTAGGCATGCTTGTGCAGACACAAACTGCAGGCATGTCGCTCAGCTTTCGTAAATAGAAGTAAAACTCTCATAAATGACTTAGTTTGGAACATAGGTGAGTGTTAACCAACGTTGTTACAAGAATTCCTAAGATTGTTAATTTGAAAGATTATCCCTATAAGAGAACAGATATCTCCCCACTTAAGAATCTAAAAATAATAGAAACATGACTCGATGGCCTTATGTCAAGTTGATTAGACTTTTATTTTGGTTTAACAATAGAATTTAGAGTACACAGGTATATCAACGACTCTAAAATTATGAACAGTCCAATACTGACTAAACAGTTATAGTTAAAGATCTGTATTTTTTAATTTTCAACTTTGGTTGTAAAGACTAATTCTTTTTTTGTTATGTTGCCTACTGTGATTACCATCTTTAATTGTGTGTATAACTTACACCAGTTTTATCCACTATGTTCAATAAATTTGCTATTGTTAATTTACACTTCCACTTCGGTGTTTGATAAAGAAGGAGATATGCATGCTTATGATGTGGGGGCTAAATTTCATTTCTATTTAAGTCAGACAACAGCATAAGTTAAAGGAGAATGTGTGAGGGCCAGAATTCCTATACATTTCTGGAAGGGTTCATATTTGCAAGGTTGATGGGAGTTCTGAAACCGGTAACACTCAGAGGCTGATAGAATAAGTACTTAATGGATATGTCTATGGGGCTTGACCGAGTTTACTCCATCTACAAAGACCTGTTATAGGTGGAATTGGATAGATTAGCGGGTTGGGAAGCTAATAGTTTAAACCCACCTTATCACACTATCTATCTATTTATCTATCTATCTATCTATCAATCAATCAATCAATCAATCTATCTATCTATCTATCTATCTATCTATCTATCTATCTATCTAACCTAACTCAACCTAACCTACCCTAATGTAGTCTATCTATCTGTCACGAGGAAAGGGGGATAACCCATGCCAAAAATGTTTTATGTATATTTGCTTTAGTCACGGTTATCCGGCCAATGAACGCATTAAGCATTAATTTTTCATTTAACGAGAAAAAGCTCAATCCTTCCTTTTTTTAAAGAAGAAAGACAGAAATTAAGAAAGAAAGAAGAAAGAAATTTAATAAGAAAGAAACTTAGGGAAAAATTAAAGAAATTTGGGAAAATTTGAAAAAAAAGAAATTTGGAAAGGACTTTGGAAAGAAAGAAAGAAAGAAAGAAAGAAAAAATGGAAAGACTTTGGAAAGAAAGAAAGAATGGGAAACTTGAAAACTATAAAAATGGAGAAAAAATAAAAACAGAGGAAGAAATATGATGGAGCTTAGTAAACCCTACAAAGGTCTGCATTATCTTTCGTTCGAGCCAACAAACTTTACGCCGTGTGACAAAGTCAAGATAAAATTGGGTTTAACCAAATTTCTATTTTTTTCTAATCTGCTATTTGGAAGCTTCGCATGACGTATGACGTAATAATCTTGTGTTCTAAAGTTGCGTCATGACTCACGTCATGTAAGCAGTGATGAGATCATAACGGGCACACTCTTCTCAGAACCACCAATTCCATTGGTAGAGAGGAGACTGAAACCCGCCAGTTCATTCCACCGTTAATACATACAAAACCGGTAACACATCGATTTCTTAAAATATTATTGTATTTGTATTTTAAACTATCTTTGTGAGGATTTATGAACCTAAATTATTTCAGAATTGTATTGTGACAAACTCCTCCAAACGTGGTTTGATAAGAAGTATGGTTCAGTCAAGTGTTACGTTGTATATAAATTGATTTGTAAAATTGGAACCCTTTATATCTATAAAAGGAATAATTGATTTTGTGTTGCATAACGTCTGTGTACATTACGGAATTCTTATAATAATTCAAATTCATTTTGCGTATAATTTTATTGTAATTTGTAAAGCGCACATGCGTAATTTTGAATTATAACTAATTTCTTTTATATGAATTCCATTATGTAACGTAAATGTTTGGGAATTCATATGTTCATGTGAATGTTAACTGTAACGCACATGCGGACTATATTGTATCTTTCTTCATAATTATATTTGTAAAGACACAATAAGTCAAGGACTAAACTATGCTCATTATTGTTCAAACCACATGCGTGGACTGCAAAATGATGAAACAATCGCTCACAGGAATTTTATTTACTTCCAGAGCGGGTTTCTGGTAATATCCCTTTCTTCACGTCTTGTTGATAACATACCGTTATCGTTGTCTTCACGTTGTAAAATTCATTGCCGACTGACCAGCCTGAAGGTTGTGCTGACTTGGTGTCGGGCAACTGGTTGATTTGAATATTGATGCAGAATGAAGCAACGAGATGACCAGCCTGAAGGTTGTGCTGACTTGGTGTCGGGCAACTGGTTGATTTGAACATTGGTGAGGAAGGAAGCGATGAGATGCTTGTGGACTGAGTAGCGTTTGGTCCAGAACCAGCCAAATATACTGGGGACTTCAGCTACAGATGCCGCCAGCTTGATAATAGCTAAGAGTTGAACTAGGACACTTGATCCATATAAATAGTATTGCAATCTGACGGATTAGAGCATGAACAATATGCATAGTCTTGAGAGACTAATTGTGTCTCTCCTTTGATTAACTCTGTTAGTTGTTAAATCTATTAAATTTGTTTATTTGTTAAGAACCTCTTATTGTAGTCTAAATTATGCATGTTTATGGACCAAATTATGTGGTTTGGATGGGGGCGTATGAGCTGAATGTGGATTGAATGCATAATAATTGTAAGAATATCTTAACGGTTTCCAAACCGAGCTTATGTACGCAAGTTGTCTGTTCGTGAATTTTATTTGTCTCTAACTACAAGACATAATTTTCATCAGAAGCAAAGGATAGCTTGAGCAGCCAGTCTGTTCGGAATTAAGAGGGAATTAAATTTAAATCTTTTAAATTAGAAATTCAGAATTCTCGAGCAGGGTCCTAAAATAAAAGCTGGCACACGTAACACGCCGAAATACTTCAGGATATGTACTTGAGACGAATGGAATTTTCCGAACTAAGCAAGATCATTAATCTTTAGAAAAGAAAATTAGATGAACTTATTCGCCTTGCAAAGAGCTGGCAAGCACTTTATTGATATGTATTGCCGATCTGCAATCAAATAGGCGTTAATATCTATTAAATGTTAACCCATCGATTTCACTTTGTATGTTTCATTTTAAATCACGTTCTAAGGTTATAGTGGAAATTATCAGTGATGAATTGTGACCGAGCATTCTTTATTAGTGAAAATGTTCTTACTTTGCATATACTGATTATTGAAACATGATGTATGCGTTTAGCAAAGGAGACAAACGAAAAAGCATTACCAATAAGTGTAAGAAGGCGAATACATTTAACAATAAATTTATTAAATCAACGATCAAACATACATAGAAAAAATACAGTGTAAAAAGATTACTTGACGTCAATATTTCCACGAAACCATATTCAAATACTTTTAAAAAATATTTTTACAGTCTTACATCCTAAATACAATTCTACAGTAGTGTCAATACAATTCGCAGGATAGTTCTTATCAGAGAACAGAAATGGTGTTATTAGAGATAAGCAATGGTAGCTTCTAAATATCCTTGTAGAGCCGTAATGTCCTTTTTGTGCACTTTTCATATCATGTAACAAATGTATTGTCCTTTTGTGCACTTTTCATATCATGTAACAAATGTATTGTCCTTTTTGTGCACTTTTCATATCATGTAACAAATGTATTGTCCTTTTTGTGCACTTTTCATATCATGTAACAAATGTATTGTCCACAACAGTTCCACGAGTTTGTCTCCTCAGGTAAAAACTATTGATATTCTTTCGAAGCTAACCTGGGCGCTCCTTCGCCGTACCAGCTCCTTCAAGGAGAGCAACAATTGCAGCAATTTTCCAGTAACTTCCATATTCAGGTGATTAGACAATAGAATTTTCTACAGCATGTAAATCTTTTCATCTCAGCCCATTGGTTGGTCTCTTTCTCATAAATCTTATTCGTTGGATAATAAATACTACTCATCTAATTGGAACTGGTTTGCATTACATCAGCAGTTTCTAGCATATTATCAACTCGAGTGATTACTCCAACTCTGACACTTACAAAATTACCATCATAAAGAGTGTCCAAGGTCGAGTAATTTCGACAATTTAACAATTTATTATACGAATTCAGTTTAGAAATAGGGATAGGCAAATTTAATCCGCCACAGACACAAAGACCATTCATATTAACAGACTCACATGTTGTAATGTCACCTGTATTTACTGAATCCTGGCTGTATAGTATCAGGGGGCTCGATCTGTCTTCTAGAACTATCACTCTTCTATTCTACATTATCTGTCATTTCAACTTTCTAATACGTGTGACATCCAGAAGGTGTGTTTCGGTGATTATCCTAAGGTTATGGGCGGCACGAGTGGTGTAGAAATAACATCTTTTTTCCATCTCCCAGAAAAAAAAGAAAAAAAAACTTCAAAACAATTGTGCAGGAAACACTTTTGCATTATAAAGATGATTTACCCCTGTGGAAAAATCTTTATTTTAGGTTTTCTTTTTAATAAAATGCGTTGCACAGCAATTCTCTTAACTTTGGAACTGATCATTACAAGCATGGAATTAACTTTATAGTGCCTGGCAACGGGTGTGTGCAAATATTGCATTTATGATGTCAAGCTTTGAACTACCTTATCTGCGCCATTCGTTTTAACCGAACGCTTTAGGCGTTTGCTTTCGTTTGACGAAAATCCCGCTTGAGCCTTCCTTTAAAGACAACAGCCAAAAATAAAATAGAGCACACTTTTATGTTTCTCGAATATATTCTGCACTGCGATCCATGAGGTACTGGCTTCAAAGTTCAAAGTGAAAACTTAATGCACTGTTGTGGTGTACAACCAAAAGCTTTCTAATTGCAGCGGAAGGCAGTACTTCAGCATTCATTTTTTAAAAAAATAGTAATTTATGTGATTTCGACTGCATTCAGCTTGGGTAATATTTCATAAGATAGATAGATAGATAGGCAGACAGACATTTAGACAGACAAACAAACAGATAGATAGATAGATAAGTAAATAGATAGATAGACAGGTAGGTAGACAGATAGATAGATAGATAGATAAATAGATAGATAGATAGGTAGGTAGGTAGATAGATAGATAGATAGGTAAATACATAGATAGATAGATAGATAGATAGATAGATAGATAGATAGATAGATAGATAGATAGATAGATAGATAGATAGATAGATAGATAGATAGATAGATAGATAGATAGATAGATAGATAGATAGATAGATAGATATGCTCGTGAATGCATTTCTTTTAGTTTATTCTCTAGATGATGTACAAGCTATGTGTATGGTGGTGTCATTTGTCGTGTGCTTGGCAAGTACGGTTTAAAATTTTGTTTAAAAATGTAAAGTATTAAATGTGCAAAATAATGTTGTTTAAAGAAATATACATTTTTGTTAAAAAGACATTTAAATTGTGCGATCTGTAAAGAGAACTAAAGACATATTTAAATGGTGCGGCCTTTAAAGAGAATTAAAAACATATTTAAATATTGCGACCTTTAAAGATAAATGAAGACATATTTAAATAGTGTGAACTTTAAAGAGAACTAAAGACGTAATTAAATAGTGTGAACTTTAAAGAGAACTCAACTTGTGGTCAAAGTGGCACGGTGGATTTATACACATTTCACATAATAATTCACATTTTAAGTCCTGTGCCTGCCCTCCCCACCCCCCTCAAGATGTCATCTGTGATTGGACCGCTGAAGACGTGACTGATCATGTGAGTGAAGACTTACAAAAGATTAAGATAGCATCTAGCCCGTTGACTGAGAGACATGCCGAAGGACATGCACAACTTTGTGGCGCTTAGAATGATTTGGGGTGGGGTGGGGAAGAAATCTGCAATGCAAATTCGCATTATATTTCGATCTTGTAGCGCTGATAGCATTTATCTACCACCATGCATTCACGATAAAATAAAACAAGACTATGTGTCTGACAATGCATGTGTTTTGTTTATGTGCAAAATATTACTTGTATTCGTGTATTGTGTGTGTGTGTGTGTGTGTGTGTGTGTGTGTGTGTGTGTGTGTGTGTGTGTGTGTGTGTGTGTGTGTGTGTGTGATTGTAGAGTAATTTCGATGTGTTTCGTTGTACTAATGCGAGTGAACGTTTATGAATCGTTAATTTGTTTATTAGTGTAGATGATGAATATGCATACCGATGGTATTTTTGAGCTAGATGATGCGGACGTTTGTTTCGTTTATTCGTTTGTGTGTTTGAATAATATGATAAACATACGGCATTTTAATTTTTGTTTGTTTTGTAGTATGACTTAAGCGAGTGTCATGCAAGTGCGCATGTCTGCTTCACGTTTTTAAAGCACGTCCTCTACAGTGATGATATTTCCTGTAAGATTATAGACTCGAGAGGAAGTGTACGATGACATAGATTTGGACGATTCCATTACACTGCCAGCGAACAGTTTTATTTTCCTGTCAATGATATTAGCACAGCACTTGCATGCATGCAACAGCAATAAGAACTGAAGAATATATGTTTAGCTGCACGCTTGTTTGGTTTAAACATTTAACATGCACGAACACGTTAGCAAATCGGTCATCTCAATTAATTATTTTAACCATCAATATGTGAACCTAAAGTACTGAAAAGTACATGAAATTTCCATTTCCAAAGCTGTCCTCCGTGACTTATGGATGGCTGTTTAAACTTCCACCTAATTGTCAAAACTGTGAAGGTTATCAATACCGATTATTTTCAATAGACGCCATTGAAACCGAACTTCAATCTTGACTATTGTCACTCCCGACTTGCTAATATCATCGACCCCTGCCAGCAAGCAGACAAACATAATAGGACATAAAAGTATGAAAAAAAGCAAAGAGCTATGTTCGATTTCAAGGGACAATTCTTCTCCTAACAATGCCCTTTCTTCGTGGTCAGAAGTGCACTTGATTCGGGTAATTAATCTCAGAGCCCTGACAGGACCCGCTCTCGGAGAAGCGAGACATTGAGGTGAGCCAGGATTATTATGGAAGCACAAATTGCTGTCCATCCCCTTACACATACAGGAAATTACATTGAAAACTCATTAAATTGAAGATAATTTTTAGATTCTTATGTTCTATTTTGTATTATACGAACTCAGGCATTAATGCAGAGTTTCATTTCAGTACGCGAGAGTATAAACAACAATACATGGCGTGAACTGATGTGTGAATCTCTTGCATTAGAGTTGAAAATAGTAATGTTTTAATTATCTTTAGATCCAACGAAAGTGACAAGGGTGTTGTTAAGAGAAGAATTGTCCCTTGAAATCGAAAATAGCTGAGACGAAAATCTACCCTCACACCATGTGATGGGAAATCTTGCCAATGTCATTTGTGTAAAGACGGGTGCCAATGTCACGTGTATCAAGACGGATGCCAGTGTCACTCACGTGTGCCAATATGGGTGCAATGAAGCTCCGTCAATTATATGTGTTGCACGTTTTTAGTCTTTCGTTCAAACCCTTACCGAGGTAGAGTCATCTCCCACCTACTCCATCATCTTCTGCACATACACTCACACGAATACATATATGCGCTTATTCAATTTACATATAACATAAATATATATGTGTACGCTAGTGCATTTTTTGTTGTTTTTTTTTAATTTCAGCTTTCCGAAAGGCTGGATACATGACAATGCCCTTTAAAACCAAAATACCGTTCTATTCGAGAGAATGCTTACCGTCCTATTCGAGAGACAAGGCTTACTGTCCTGTTCGAGAGACAAGGCTTACTGTCCTGTTCGAGAGACAAGGCTTACTGTCCTATTCGAGAGACAAGGCTTACTGTCCTGTTCGAGAGACAAGGCTTACTGTCCTGTTCGAGAGACAAGGCTTACTGTCCTGTTCGAGAGACAAGGCTTACTGTCCTGTTCGAGAGACAAGGCTTACTGTCCTATTCGAGAGACAAGGCTTACTGTCCTGTTCGAGAGACAAGGCTTACTGTCCTGTTCGAGAGACAAGGCTTACTGTCCTGTTCGAGAGACAAGGCTTACTGTCCTGTTCGAGAGACAAGGCTTACTGTCCTATTCGAGAGACAAGGCTTACTGTCCTATCCTACGCACAAGCCATACTGCTCTATCTGACACAATATATAATTATTTCTATCAACAATTGATAGGGTAGAAGTTATTATAAATCAGCGGTTACCACAAGTTTCATGTTTTCAGTGCAGGCTTATATTTAAATGTAAACTTACCAACATTATAAATCAATAAACTAAGGTCATGAAGGTTTATCTTTACACAAGATTGCCAGTTTTGTTGTTTTCGATAGAAATTGATTCAACGTAAATTAACATCCCAAGTGACATTTCTTGGTGAAATGGGGGTGGGGGGGGGAAGCGTTCTCCTGGAGAGTTATGTTAATAAGATTTACATTTTTCAGCGTGATTCTCGTGCGTGTTCTGCTCGCTTTGTGCGGTTGGAGTGTAATTAGTTTTAACAGTTTTTAAATTTAAAAATATGTAGTAAACTATTGTGTTCTTTTTTTAAAATTTTGATTCCAGATTCAGAAAGAAAAGACTGTGGAAAGTGCACAAAAACAAAGACACAATTTGTCGTTAGCTTTTATAATTACAACACATTAATGGAATGAAACTTTGATATAATTCATAATTCATATAATTCATACATTTCATCAGTGTTACATAATATTGAAAGATCTACGAACCACTCAGTGTGACTAGTGTAAATCTACTTAGCTCAGTTTATTGTGCAAGGAAACTATTGAGACACAAATCAATGTTATAGAGAATACTTAAGTACTAGAGTACTTAATGGGCAATGTCATGTTAAACGAATCGCTTATCACTGGCACTGCTGGCATTGTTTCTGCCAAAATTATCATCTCTACCTAAATTCACCTTGTAAAGTTTGTAAAATAATGCCTTTGTTCTGTTAATTGTCAGTTATAACGCTTGGGAGTGGGCGGAGGTTCTCAGGTCTGTTCACGACACTGCCAGCCAAAATTAATCTGTTCGTGCGTTTTCGTTGGCATCATTTATAGCATCGTGAGAGGGAGATTTTAACTAACCATTAAAACCATCGTGAGTGGGAGATTTTAACTAACCATTAAAACCATCGTGAGTGGGAGATTTTAACTAACCATTAAAACCATCGTGAGAGGGAGATTTTAACTAACCATTAAAACCATCGTGAGTGGGAGATTTTAACTAACCATTAAAACCATCGTGAGTGGGAGATTTTAACTAACCATTAAAACCATCGTGAGAGGGAGATTTTAACTAACCATTAAAACCATCGTGAGTGGGAGATTTTAACTAACCATTAAAACCATCGTGAGTGGGAGATTTTAACTAACCATTAAAACCATCGTGAGAGGGAGATTTTAACTAACCATTAAAACCATCGTGAGAGGGAGATTTTAACTAACCATTAAAACCATCGTGAGAGGGAGATTTTAACTAACCATTAAAACGCAGGCAGGGCACTGGCTTTGTTGCTTTTTCACGTGCACCCACCCTCTCTTTTACTGTTGTTCGTACTAATTGTACTAATGCTGCTATCGGTCTGGTCTCTGCTATATTTACTGTTGTTCGTACTAATTGTACTAATGCTGCTATCGGTCTGGTCTCTGCTATATTTACTGTTGTTCGTACTGTACCATTGTACTAATGCTGATATCGGTCTGGTCTCTGCTATATTTACTGTTGTTCGTACTGTACCATTGTACTAATGCTGCTATCGGTCTGGTCTCTGCTATATTTACTGTTGTTCGTACTAATTGTACTAATGCTGCTATCGGTCTGGTCTCTGCTATATTTACTGTTGTTCGTACTGTACCATTGTACTAATGCTGCTATCGGTCTGGTCTCTGCTATATTTACTGTTGTTCGTACTGTACCATTGTACTAATGCTGGTATCGGTCTGGTCTCTGCTATATTTACTGTTGTTCGTACTGCACCATTGTACTAATGCTGCTATCGGTCTGGTCTCTGCTATATTTACTGTTGTTCGTACTGTACCATTGTACTAATGCTGCTATCGGTCTGGTCTCTGCTATATTTACTGTTGTTCGTACTGCACCATTGTACTAATGCTGCTATCGGTCTGGTCTCTGCTATCTTACCAATTTTACTGTTCTTGGATTTTCTTGTATCTCTACTTTACTACCCAATTGCCTGTTGCCGCATCTACTATTACCACTGCTTTCATCATTATCTCTCTCGGAGTCACGTATATCGATTTGAACGTCAGTGTTGGATATAGTCTGCATGTAGAATTTCTTTTAATTCGTTTTTTATGAACTATGAAAGATGTAATTAAAACATGAATTCTATTTATGTCATAACCATGTTATTACTTACTGTTGTAGTACAGAACAAGAAACGTACCCAAAGTAGTACATACAAGTGTATGCCTCTAGCAAAGACGTAGCAAAGAAATAATTAAAGCGTCTTAATATAAGCGCTATTTATCAGTTAAATATACACCTTTCAGCATAAACTAAATTAAATACTAACCATAACAAGTGTATATCTTAATACTTTAATCTGTTTTAGCATTATTGAAATTTACAAATAGTTATTTTATTCTTTGAGTGTATGCCAGGCGTTACATGATGATTGTCTCTTGTTGTACAAGTTAAATGTACTGAAGACTTCGGTTCAAATTTTTTAAAATAGAAAGAGACCTCAATAATTCCACTGTCAGCAAGGCTTTCAGAAAACTAAATGATGAAATTTTAGAACAGGAAGGAAACATATAATAAAACATAATTAGAAAGTAAAAATCGTAGAAATTCTGTACCAGCTGACCTTTGTGTAGAATTCCTTGCAGTTAGGTTTTTTAACAAATAGGATTTATTGACGTCAGAAGAAATCCAGACCTGATTATTTCTAATTATATCATGAGAAAATATTTATTTCCTGATAATGCTTTTTCGTTGGATTATACTGACAAATGTATCAAAGTCTGGCAAGAAAATGACCTACAATTTATAAATGTTAACGCTTGCTTCAATATCAGTTTGAAAACTAAAAGCAAAATGCAAAATATAAATATGTCGAAAGGAAAAACCAAAGGCAGACTGCTACAGAGAAGTAAAGATAAAGAAAGAGGAATAAAATTAAAAGATAGAAAAATGAAACAGAAAAACTACCATTTATAATCAAACACGCTACCGCAAGAAAAATTATATTGCAGTGACATATTTTCTGCTGAATTATAATCAACAATTTTTTCCACACTGAGGTTAATACACGATATTATAAAATCCGTCTTGAGGAGACTAATAACAATTTTATTACTTTATAAGAATTGGCCCAAAATGGTGAGTAGACTAATAAGCCATTTCATATAGTTCCATTGTGCTGGCCAAAAACGGTGAGTAGACTAATATAAATTTCATTACGTTTAAAAACTGTGAGTGGAAAAATAAGAAATTTTATTAGGGTTATTACGCGGTCAAAATCGGTGAGAGGACTATTAAGAATTTCATCAGGTTTATTATGCTTGCGAAAAAGTTTAGTAGATTAATATAGATTTTTTTTATTATCCTGGCCAAAAAGAACGGTGAGTAGACTAATAAGAAATGTCATTACATTTTATGTATGCCGAACAAAATCTGTGAGTAGTGTATAAGAAATTTCATTAGGTTTTACTATGCTGTCCAAAACGGTGAATAAGAAATATTTATCAATTGTAATTGAAAGTTTCCTTTTGATTCCACACCAGATCACTTCACCCGGGTTAACAATGCCTGCGCTAGGCACTGATGTTTCAGGGTGTTCTAGAGAAAAATGGGCTACTAAAACGCATGCGAGAACTCGGGGGAGATGAACCAGAGAGGAAAACATACAAATCGTGGTCTCTTACTATCAAAGCCAACCAACAACAAGAGGATATAGAAAAATGATGCATGATATATGGTTCAAATACCATCCAGATGATATGATCAGTGAACAGCGGCTTATGGACCAGAAGAGAGCGATACTACAAAGTAGGCTTCTTACAGTCCTAGTAATACATGGTAGAGAACAGCAACAAACGAATACCATAACCGCATACACTGAAATAGAAGACTATGAAAATTCCACAACTTCACAACAGGCAATTCCAGTTGACAATCACGTTGGGGTAATTCCAAGCGAAGAAGAACAACAACGATTGTTTGAAGGCATAAAGGGGTTCATGGACACACATATGTCACAAGTAGGCAGAACCCCAACAAGAAGGCTGCAAAACAACAAAGCTCTAAGGACAGCAATTGAGAATGAAAATGAAGTACTAAAACATATCCCCACAGAGGATATCACAGACACCAACAGTCCAATATAGCCCACATCAAAAGTTATTGAAAGATATACAAGGCACTGTACAACGACAGAAACCATCAGTACCACCATGGAAACAAAGAATAGAAAAGAGTATTGAGTGTACCAGAAGAGAAATACGTCAAATGACAGCAGCAGCACATTATAAGAGGAAAATAAAGGCAAGATTGGTCACCAAATACCATATTAACTGCGGAAACATTAAGACCGCAATGCAAGATGCATAGAAAAGACTTCAAGGACTTTAGTCACCGTCTGAAGAGATACACTGCAAGAGATTAGCAATTCCAACAGAACAAAACATTCCGAACTCACCCTGGAGGACTATACCAAGAACTTAAAGGAAATTCCAGAACAGAACAACAAATGCCAAACATTCAGGACACCAAGACCTTCTGGGAATACATTTTGAGCAATCCAAATACGCATAACACCTCAGCTAGATGGATTCAGGAACTGAAAATTGATCATAAAGAAACACCTAAAAATGCAACGTCAAAATAAGTGAGAAAGACATCCAGAAGAAGATACGAAACATGATAAACGGGAAAGCCCTAGGCCCAGACCAAGTACAATTATTCTGGTTGAAACGCCTTACCTCCTTACATGGCAGACTTGATGAACAACTGCAAGGCATTAAACAAACCGTAAACATTACCAGCATTGGTTGTAAAGTTAAAAACAAGCCTGATTATGAAAGATCCAGAGAAAGGCACAACACTAAACAATTCACATGCCTATCAACCACTTGGAAGTTACTATCAGGAATTATAGCTGACAAAATCATGACTCATCTTGAAACAAACATACTTCTAACCAATGACCAAAAGAGTGCTAGACCAGGCAGCAGAGGAACAAAGGACCAATGGGCAGTTGATAAGGCAATAGTTACTGACAGCAAGAAACGAAGAACAAATCTTGCAATAGCATGGACTGACTATCTAAAGGCCTAGGACTCAGTTCCACATTCATCGATAATGTAAACATTAAAATTGTACAAAATAGAGCCATCAATACAAAAACCTATTCAGGAGTCAATGAAAAACTGGAAAACCACACTCACATGCAACAACACATATATTGCAGACAGCAATAAACTGGAATCTTCCAAGGTGATTCCCTATCACCACTGTTGTTCTGCATTGCCCTAAATCCTCTCAGTCAAGTAATCCAGAAAACAGGGTTAGGATACAAAATGAAAGCAGGACAGGTCATCAGCCATTTACTGTACATAGACGACCTCAAGATGTACGGTAAAAATGAACGTGACATCACATCCCTGATCAATACTGTCAAGATCTGCAGTAAGGACATTAACATGAAATTCGGCCTTGAGAAATGTGGACGAATTGTCATCCAGAAATGCAAGGTCAAACAACAGAGGGCCTACAATGGGACATCGGAAAAATCAACGATGTTTCAATGGAAAAGGGATATAAATTCCTTGAGATAATACAGCATCAAGAAAATATGCTAAGAAAAATGAAGTCCAAAGTTAAGAGAGTATGAAAAACGGGTTAGACTAGTCCTGAAGTCCAAGCTAAATGGGGCGAACAAAATACAAGCACTTAACACATACTCAATACCCGTAGATAGATAAACAAAAATAATAATCGAATAAATAAATAAAATAAGCAAAATGGATTTATCATACATTGATAAGCTTACTCATTCCGTTTTTCATATACCATTACTAGAATTTTAATGTTCTGAAATCTATTTAACCGAATGTCGAGTCTTGAGATTGTTTTTCATCATCATCATCATCATCATCATTAATTTTGTTGTTATATAATTAAAGCATTTTCTCACGATTTTTTTATCAAACAGGTCGGTTATAAACCAAGATATCGATTTTCTACCTAGACTCTTAGAGATCCAAAGTCTTTTGAGGCTGTGGGCACTTCCGAGTAGCACTTCTTTTAGAAGCGGGGCGAGACTGTTGCCTTCAGGTAGTTTATTCAGAGAGCCTTCTACTCAGTTACAATGTTCCGCAAGACTTCATTCACTACAGATTGTATTATCTACATACTTGTGGTAATAAATCCTATTCTAATGTGAGACATCCTGGTATATTTTATTTGTTCTTTTTCTTTTGCTTGTATGTTTCTATTAATTTTAACAGTGACATTGATGATTGATAAACTTAATGGCATCTATAATATCTGATTTTTTTGTTAAACAATATTATCTAGCTTTCCTGCTATTATTAAAATTCTTCATATTTTTTGGAAGGTCACTGTCTATAATTTATAAATATTAACATAAAAATCAACATTGAAAACTTGATGCATAGTATGAATTTCCTTCTTTCTTTCTTTCTTTCTTTCTTTCTTTCTTTCTTTCTTTCTTTCTTTCTTTCTTTCTTTCATTCTTTTTTCTTTCTTTCTTTCTTTCTTTCATTCTTTTTTCTTTCTTTCTTTCTTTCTATTTTCTTTCTTTTTCTTTCTTTCTTTCTTTCTTTCCTTTAATTTTTTTCTACCTTTCAACTTGCTTCTTTTTTTAACAGGTAGAACTTAAAACCTTGTATACGATCTTAATTTTCTCGTCTGTGATCTTGACGCGAGCTAATACCAAGCCCAGGTTTAGAAGATGAGACATGCGTTTTACGTAAATTGAAGTCCTAAATAGCTATTACCTAAAAACTACTTTAAAAGACCAGAATTAACAAAAAATAGAAGGAAAAACTGTTAGAAAAGTACGCTTTACGACTTGTGAAATACATGTTTGTGGGTGTTGTTTGGTGCACAAATGAACCCAACATGTTTTCGCTGAATATCATCATAATTGCATTCTTGCATGTTCTTGAGATGTTGACTGAAGAGTACGTTTTCTGGCATCTTCCACTTCCATTAACCAGTTCTTCAGTTATTACGCGCAATCTGGCCTCTATTGATTGCCTGAACTCAAAGCCGGTAAACATAATTTTGAAAATGAAACATCGAACACAAATAATTTTGCATTAAATAAAAAGAATAAAACAAAATACTGTTAGATACAATAATGTTAGTTATGAGAAATCCGCTTAGAATGTTTCATATTTGCGATGTTTATTTTTGGTTTTCATATCACACAACACACACAATCTGAACAGCTAGTTTCTGCACGAAGACTTTGTAATTGGTTTAGTGCAAAAAAAAAAAGAGAAATCCATAAAATCCTGAAATTTCCTTCAGGAAGTGGCGCGTTGATTAGAGACCGCACAAAATGGCGTCGATGACACTGTCAGTTTTTGGTGTGTATTAACTTTGCTCATGTTTTGCCTTAAAATGCTTGAGGTTGTGTAGATGCTATTAACCTCTTCTCTCTACTTCACGAACACTACACATTTGACGTTACCGAGAGGAAGATTTTAACGTGCAAAAGAAAATAATTATTGAATTATAAGTAACATAAACATGCAAAAGCACTAGTTTTTAAAATTGTAATTTCTTCAGAAAATAAAACTAATTGATATGTCTGTGTATTAAGCCGAAATCTCAGGGAAATCTCTCGACAGATATGAAATAATATCCCCACAATTTAACTTACTTAATAGATGTATGCGTGTTTAAAATAAACGTCTGAAATTTCACGAATCACAGTTTTATAAAGATCTTTTCTAACTTGCTCGAATTCGTTGTACGACAAAGGTCCAATCGATTTTTGTCAGACACATTTACTAAAACCTCGCTTACTCTAAGCCTGCCAGACAAATGCCAGCACAACTTCCAGAATCACGAGAGATTCATGGTTCCTGGCGAACCAAACTCTGGAATGCCACTTGCAGGATCGAGCAAGCTTCACATGTGAAGAAAATAATTGGAGACCCTCAACATATGAACGTTGTTGTCAGCTTATAAGGGACAGTTTTAATTACCGGATCAATTAACACCTTGCAAATTGTACACTGTTCTGCTGTTAAGCATGCATACATACAGGTGTGTGTGTGTGTGTGTGTGTGTGTGTGTGTGTGTGTGTGTGTGTGTGTGTGTGTGTGTGTGTGTTTACGATCAAACATTGAATTTTAATAAACAACAATGTGAATCAAAATCCACAGTATTATATAAATTTGAAAATGATATTAGAATAATAAACAGTAAAGTTAGTATAAAGTATTTAGTTTATTTGAAACACAATATACTAATATGTAGAGAGAGGGGGTGGTAGGACAAATAGAGAGAGAGATAGATAGATAGATAGATAGATAGATAGATAGATAGATAGATAGATAGATAGATAGATAGATAGATAGATAGATAGATAGATAGATAGATAGATAGATAGATAGATAGATAGATAGATAGATAGATAGATAGATAGATAGATAGATAGATAGATAGATAGATAGATAGATAGATAGATAGATAGATAGATAGATAGATAGATAGAGAAAAGAAAAAACTGAGAGGATATCGAACTTAAAGGAACGTGCTCTAGAAAGAAAGAAAGAAAGAAAGAAAGAAAAAGACTGAGGTACAGAGACAGGGTAAGATGCACCTAAGAAAGATCAAATGAAAAAGAAAAGAATATATATGCTGCTTTCGAAAAAAAGTTTAGAAAGCCTGAATCATCTAAAGCAGTGCATAAGAATTGCTGGGGCAGCTATAATTGAAACAAATTAGAAGTGTGAAACCGAGTGTCATTACGTACTGCTACAGTGTGGCAGTTGAAGATGATGCTCAAGAAATAAATACTCCCTTAACATCTAAGAATGCACTTACTTAGAATCTTACGTTTATTTGAATTTCTAGTCCATGCCAGATTTGATTAATTTAATTTTCTTTCTATTACACTTCTATTTTCCACTATTATTATCTCCAGCGCTCCTTTTGCTGTATATCCCCTTCTCTCTTTCTTGACATAGAAGCATGTGATGTGAATCGTGAATTTGGTTTTAATCGAAATATGCCGGTCTCCGTGTAAATGTTGATTATTTTAAATAATACTTTCGTAACGTTGCACTGACTTACACTGTCGCCTATCAGATCTTACCTATAGGAGGGCCCTTGTTTGAATATCTGTCATTGTGTTTAAGGAATTGTGGTGAAGTGAATTTGCTTATCCATATTTCTAAACTTAATTCTTATATAAATTGGTAAATTGTCAGCGTGACCCGATCGTGGGCACTCCTCATGATGATATATTTAGTAAGTGTCAGAGTTGGAGTAAACAATTTGGGTTGAGAATATACTAAAAAAATGATGATGCAATCCAAACTAGTTACAACTGGATGAGTAGTCTTTCTGACTAATCGTCTCACGCGTGTTTATAACAAACTCATAGTAATAAACCTTGACTGAAGTTGAACGATCCATATCTGTCCGGTAAGTTCATGACTTAGCCCTGCAGGCGTTGTCAAATAAACTCTCAGGTTGGGTTTCAGTATCTGGCAAATGTTTGAGAGCTCCTTCTCCTACTTTCAATCCTGCAATGCCTTGCTGAAAAGAGATTGATTGGAAAAGGAGAGAAAAAGATGGGCATCGCCAATGTAGACATTAAACCATTAGAATAGTTGGTGGGGGGTTAGCTCCCTTCTTCTCCAGAGTTTACATGGGGCCTTTTCTTTTAGGACATTCTTGAATCTGGATGACTCTGAATGGACTGGATCCTCTCACTATAATATGAGTTCCCTACCACACCAGGTAGATTGCTGACTAACAAAGACCCCCATACTTTATTATGTTTACTTATTGTTTTATTGCTTTCATAGGTATTTTATTTTGTACATAATACAACACAGTTTATAGGTGATTTATTTTGAGAAGAACGGTATTAGCAAACTAAAGTATATGTGTTTTCACGCTCTTGTCATACAACGTCAGAACAAATACGTCAGATAAAAAGACATCGCAGAAACACACAGGTAGAAAGGACACATTCTTCAACAAATGGCGTCGTGAATGAAAAAAAAAAAACGAGCAGGTGGGAGACGCATATGATCAACCACTATCTTGAAACAGTCTGCAAAAGAGCTTTTTAATTTTAAAAGTATGAATATTTGGGGGTGGGAGATGAGAAGATTTTAAAATGGATATCGTGATTTGAATGCAATAAATTTATTGACGAAAGAAATCTCCGCACATTACGAAAAGGAACAGACAGGTTATTCACATACAACTCACGCTCCAATGGAATGTTTTACTAGTCATTTCAGTCTGACAGTTTAGACGCTTAGGGGCATGGAGGGAATTTTATTTCTATATTTCCGTGGCATGTTTGTGCACAATTAAGGTAATTCCCAATTCATGGGGAGACTTGTAAGCGTTAAATTGGTTGACAGACACCTTAATATCCAAACGCGTGTTGGCAGACTTTGCAAGGGGAAGATGTGTGAGTTGTCTGCTGGTTTAGCATCATGTAGATATTTCTTTGACTGTTGGAAATGAGAATAGAAGAAAGAATGTTATATCATGTCTTAGCCACAGGCGATGTTATTGAAAGACTTTGATGTCTCGAACAATCTCTTGCTGGAATTCATAAATGTCACCAGCTCCATCACGGTTCAATTAGTTTCTTAGGCGAAGACTTTGGCAAAGGATTTTTGATGCCGTTGCTTGCGAGTATTATGTACTTTTGGCATGAACGAATAAAGCTACGCATGACATTTTCATGTTTGTCTGAATCTCTCTTGGATTATAATCTTCAGGAAGCTGTGTCACGTGTTTCAGCCTGGATCCAATATATTTTGCCCAGACAGCCCAAATGGTATTGTTTGTATTTATTTATTTTAATATGCATTACTTTAACAATAAAGATTGCGGCCCGCGCATGGCATTGCAAGCTTATTTGTACTATACTAGAAGACGTGACATTAAATTGAAGTTAACAATTGTTGTTTATGATACAGCGATAGGATATTAGACGGTTTGTGTCTTTGACGCCAACACCACTTAATTAATGGATATTATTATTAATTAATTAACCATCCAAAACTAATTACACTCTTTTATTAATGATCCTCCAGCAGACACCACTGGTCTCTCTCACTTGGCGGATATACAGGCGCTGTAAACGTTTTCTCTCTTTTACGATCACACAATTGTTCCGTGAGTAGAAAACGTCTTACTAAAGGAGAAGATAAATCTGTCTTTAATCTATATTTAGCGACCTCCCATCCACACATTTTCTTCTGCAAGATAAGGTTATCAATATACATATGGGATCAATAAATTTAAAAATAAATTTATTTAATCAACAATCAAATATACATGTAACAACTACAATGAAATATATTACTTGACATCAATATTTCCATATTTCTACGGTTGGATAATTTATGTTCACACACACTATGTCTTAAAAATATATAATTCAATAATAGAGTCAATAAAAATCTCAGGATAGTCTTATCATAGAAAAGAAATGGAGTTATTAGAAATAAAAGATACTAGTTTACATAACATTCATTAATTGCTGCTTTAATACTTCTTCCTTTTAGGGCAAAGACACAAGTTAGTGTCAGCGGTTATTACATCATCTCCAAATGCTGCCTCCCACTCCCTTGACAACTCCTTCAAACAGAAGAATGACTGTAGGGATGTCCAACAACTTCTATACACTAGGAAGTGTTCAGGTGGTCAACAAATTTTGCTGCTATACATCAGTGTGTTCTTATACTTACACACACCACATCAGGTGATTCCCGCATCTCCCCAGTCGCAGTGGCCCACAGCCAGTGAACCAGTAGACTAAAAAATACATAAAAATAGGCAACTGGAAAGGCTGCTTACTCACTGCAAAATATAATTAAGGAGCAAATGCTAAAGCTTCAAGTTTATTGCTTTATAACTCTATTCTACATTATCTATCGTTTATCCTAATAACTGGTGCCAGCCAGAAGGTGTTTTGGTGATTAGCCTAAGGTTAGGGGCAGTCCTGGTTGGTGGAGAATTAACATCTTGCCCATCTCCCAGCAAAACGTCAAACATCAGAATATGTCATATGGTCTAATTTACATAGGGAGTCGGGGGGATAGAGTTAGGTTAAATAATATGTTTTTTAGCATAAGGATAGATGTTGTGTGAAGTGTCACGTGCATTTGTTTCCTGAAAGTTCGCGCATGTGATCAGGAATCCGGGTTCATTTTTCCAGCAAGCAATGGAGGAATTAATTAGACAACGTTTTATTCTCTTCTCGACCTTTCCTCCTCTTTCATTTAACATGTAAGTCAGTGGAGGGAAATTATTTGATGAGATCATTAATGTAAGCTATAAACATTCAGCTTATATATGTTGGTAATTGGCTTAATACATTTCAAATGTACGTATAAGACGGCCACGACAACTTCATGAACTGGACACGGCTGTAGAAGTATAAAATTGCCACAGTATGGCAGCCGATGGTGAAAATCGTCAAACCTCTCAAGACAGCTGAAAATGACGACTTAAAGTTCCCCCCCCCAAAAAAAAAATAAATAAATAAAAATAAAAATAAATAACAGCTTTATGTTTCTAGAATTAGCGGCCAATGACGACTGGAGAAATGCTAAAATCTTCGTGTTTACTAGTAGGCCCTGGACAGCGGCTTGTTATCAAATATGCATCGAACCCGGATAGCGTTAAGCTATAGGAACTACATATGTCCTATCTCAACACACATTAAGACGAGTGTAGTGTCCTAGCCTGAAGTGGGCATATCCTTCAATGGTGAAAAATACAATGTTCATAAGTGCAAGCCCGGTAACGAAAGGTTCGTAGGTTTTCTATAATTTATTTTTTTAAGTGTCTTTGTGTCAGTTTCTAAGAGCTATAGCAATGCGGGTGACTAGCAAAATCACACGTCTCTTCTTGTAGCAGAATGTAGCAAATTGCACAAAATATCGAGATGAACATTTGAACTTTGTTGTTCTTACTCTTCTTCAATAAATATGTTTTTGTATGATGACTTTTATTAACGTAGACTATCGTAAGAAAATGTACGAGGTAGCTCTATAGTTAATTTATGGAATTCGGTGACAACATTCGTATATATATAGTGAGATAGTTTATGATAAAAGTACGCACAGCTATCGTATATATAGTGAAATGTTTTTGATTAAGTACGCACAAATGTATTTCTTTATGCGTACAAGGAGACGCTAAATTGAACAACATCGGAGAAACAATGGATACATGAGATAATCCACAGTAGTTTAAGTTTGTGAAAATAGCCCTTCGAATGTTTGTCCCTAGACACCCAAGTCCAAAACAATGCAGGCAGAGAACATCCTATCTCGGTTATATCACAGCCAAAGGGAGACTACATTTGATGCATTTGAGAGCTGGAAGCCTGACAGATATCCTTCGCGCGTCATACCCAGTTCCATTACTTCAGATTTATGATTAAAACCCTTGACAGGACTCTCTTGAGAAAAGGTGTAATCTTCCAGCAGTTGTATGTCAAACCCGGAATCGTTCTGTCGATACGCAAGTGACGTATTAATCCCAAAACTAATATCCCTTGTGGCCAGTTGCAATAATAGCTCCGAGTCTGTTCACAGCAAGACAAACGAAAAGCCCAAGTCCAGAAAAGCGACGAATTTATTTGGATTATTAACTTTGTTAGTGAAATAGAAAGATGAATTGGGACATCGAAGCGTGGAGACTTAACTTAAGTTGTGTTTAGTTAAAGAGTTAGGGATCTTGTGTTTGAGTCTAGGGCTAAAGGCTAGTTTGTAAACTACAAATAGTTTAACAGTAAAATAATTATGTACACGTAGAGTGTGACAGTTTGGTACGAAAATATATTTTTTTCACCTTGTTTCAGGCTGTAATCATTTCTAGAAAATTAAGCTGAACATCGATAACAGACTAGTTTCACATTAATTTTGTCATTCTTTTCGTGCGTGAGTTCGTGCGTGCGTGCGTGTTCCCAAGACGATTGGGATACTACTTACACAATTTACTTTAATTTCGTTTGGTACTGCAGAGAATAGCCAATCAGATTTGATACATTTTAATTAATGTTGTGGCTCGAATTAGTTATTTGCCAAGATGACCTAAAAGCCTATTCTACTATAGCCAGATTATTAATTTGCATAACAGCATTTGGGTGTGGCATTACTCACCTTGGACAAACAGAAAGCGTTAATTAATTAAACACTCTCATAATCCTATTGCACGGTACGTATGGATAGATAGGAATGTAGATAGATAGATAGATAGATAGATAGATAGATAGATAGATAGATAGATAGATAGATAGATAGATAGATAGATAGATAGATAGTTTATATTTAGGTTCATGCACGCATTCTCACACACTCATGCGTACACACACTCGAATGAACACACATGTATATACGTTTGTGTCTATATTTGGTAGTATGTTAGTGCCGACAGTCATGTATGCATTTGTACCACGTGAACAACTTCATTTAGTTATGTTTATGTATTTAATACAGTATATACCTATCTACTAGAAAACGGCAGCAACTACACAATGCATCTAATCCCATCTCCATGATATTGTCACCATACGACATATGAGTTATTTTTAGTACATAGATCGGCACTCGCCAACAATTCAAACTAAATTCCTCTTCCCGTTTTCAAGCTTTCGGACTCTCCCTTGCCGATCGATTACACTCAAGGGGGTGGCAACATTGATATCAGTTTTAGATCTGAAAGGCTTACTTGCTATTGATTAAGGCCTTGATCAATGACGAATAATATCCGTGGATTTACCTCTATTCATTGGACACGTGTGCGGGTCCTTTCTTCATGCGCCAGTGAGTCTTACGCTAATACTGTCGATTTGAGCACTAGATAGAAAGTAGACTATTTCGTATGCACGTGAGTACTTCAGAAAGACATACACTTTCGGGTAATACCACAAGCACAGCAAATTAACTTTCCTTCGAATTAATGTTAAGTGCAGTACTGTGTAGAACACCATTAACTGCTTGCTAAAGGCAGAAATAAAACTTGCTCTCATAAACATGACTTGCTCATGACCGTCTTAGTAAGTGGCTATTGGAAAAAGACCGTCCATAAAAAGTTAGTTACTTGTGTAGATTTTCTGAAAGATAGAAAGAAGGATTGTAGGCAAATAGTCGAATAGACAGACATATAGATAGATAGATAGATAGATAGATAGATAGATAGATAGATAGATAGATAGATAGATAGATAGATAGATGGATAGATAGATAGATTGTTCATTTAGTTCGCATAGGGCAAGAAATCGGCGACCCCGTCTTCCAAGTTGGAGCCTGAATTAATGAAAATAAATACATAAATTCACAAGTAAATAATGCTGCAGAAACATTTTGGAAGTCACCATAAATTAATTACAATCGAGTAACATCCTCAACGAGCCCCCAAGCGAGTTATCACCTCCTACATATAACAAAACAGAAACAATTCGTACATTACAAGATGAATTTGCATAATTCAATATGATAGGAAATGACACAAAAATTAACGAAAATTTATAATAGATTTATAAAGATTTGAATAAATAGCAAAATACAAATAAATTAGAATTTAAATCATTAACTTAATTATCTCAGAGGAATCTAGCCCTGTCTCTAAAATCTTTTTACTATACTTATAATGTTTCCCTCACCGTTTAAAATTTTTGACTACAGAGTTTGCTCTCTAGAAGTTGCAATTTTCTTGATGCTAAGGTTCGAATGAAATGACACACTTCTCCACACTGATGTTCAGGGAAACACTTATCTTATACACCACTCAGCTGATGTAACCAACAAGTAGTCCTATGTATCTCGTACATATGCCTGTCGTCTGTACTTATAATATTTATGCTACTAATATTTAATATAGTAAGATCTGAAGGTAGATTCCATGCACTGCCACCATAAGAAATATATAAGGAAGTCAGAATTCTCAAGAACCATAGCTAAATTATTTCATGAAGCAAGGTTACCACGTCACCCTTTGTAAATATTTTCATGGTTAAAGTTTCTTTCAAGTGAGCAAACCAAGTTGATTAACAGCTCACCCAGTAGCGATAACCAGTACTAGGAGGCTGGCCAGTTATAATCGACTAATGATCTTATACTGGCCAATAACAAGTCTAACCAATAAGAATCAGCCAGAAAGTGACCTGTTAGAAAAATCAAAATAGGAGTGGAAAGAACAATAGTTAATTTTATATGACCTTCTTATGCCACTTTGACTCTATAAGAAACAGACTCACAATCTGATAATTGATTACGAACTTGATATATTTTATTGTTAGGATAGAGACTGAATAAGTGGTGAACATTATCTGAACATTTATCCTCAGCAGAAATTCAAATGTCTGTGTTCTTTTACATCTGTATTCATTTGTATGTTTTGATTGTTGATTTAATAAATTCATTGTTGATTCTTATTTGTCCTTATGTATGTTTTGATTGTTGATTTAATAAATTCATTGTTGATTCTCCTTAAAATAACGAGGATCAAAAATTAATTAAAAGAGGATCTAATTACTCCTTAAGTAAAAAGTTTCATCTCTGGAAGAAATTGTATCGGTAACACGTCTATCTAAATGTTGTGAGTAAGGGGTAGAGTTCTGCAGTGCCAGGTGATCCGCCAAGTGGGAGACAAGTTGGGCGTCTTATTGGGATTTATTATTAATATATAAAGTAAGATCAGAGCCACATCCATTTAGTTATGAATTATTAATTAGAATATACTAATAAACATAACCAACAGCGGGCGGACGTCATCGTGTGTCAGTTCTTGTGTAGCATCTTTTCTATAACAAACTATGTAACAACAGTTATAAAACTTTGTACCAACCAAATAACGTTTTATTACAGCGTCAAATTTCAGCCAGTGGTCAAACCAAGGAATCAGCGGTCGGTCGGTATGTCCTTGCCAAGAGACCAAATTCAGGTTTGCTGATTGCGTATATTAACTTGTTAAAAGACTTGCTGGAATGAGTTTGGAGTTCCGTGTAACCTCCACGAGAATGGTATGATGTCGGACTGAGTCTATTATGCGCGCGTTCGACATAAATAGCAATAGCATAGGTTTCGATTGCCAGACCTAGATCGAGGTAAAGGTCTCTGCACACGGTACAACACTTTATTATGTAAGTCTGTTAAATGAGTCATGTCTTGACGTGCGCCGACAAATGTGTTAAGAACATATCCCTAGGACATGTCTTACTTGACTAACTTATGGTTTAAAAACTGTTCTATTTTCCTAAGACAGTCGTAATGACATCAGACTGTCATAGGCAATAGTAAACGTCCGTCAAATGATGTGATGCTACCAGTACACAAATAAAAATAGTGTTGAATTGCCCCTCACGCGAGGGTTATTCCACTTTTAACACTCGACTCGCATGCATGCTTCACGTGCCAGCTCCTGGCAGATTTCCTTTGGTCACCGCGAGATGGACTACCAGCAAACTCGGCTACCAGAGACGCCATGGACGAGCACCCACTTCACTCAACTACAAAACCCGTCAACCATGGACTTCACACACTACTACAAAACCCGTCAACCATGGACTTCACACACTACTACAAAACCCGTCAACCATGGACTTCACACACTGCTACAAAACCCGTCAACCATGAACTTCACACACTACTACAAAACCCGTCAACCGTGGACTTCACACACTACTACAAAACCTCAATTCTACACACAGAACATTCGCCAATCTGTTCAGAGCTCTCAAGAGTCGCCATATCGAATTCAAGATGGCGGCAATTGGACACAAGGACAGACTTACTACAAACTCGCATCGTTCGTCACCAGTCAACAAGGCATTATGATATGTAGATTGCAGTAGACCCTCTGCACACCACTACTCAATGGGAGCAAAGGTCGGAACCGCCGGCCTAACACTTGTGGGGAAATAGAAAAAATCTGCAGAGCAATCTTCAAAACACTGCCTGCACCAGACTGTCCTAACGCATTTCGACGGCGGAAAAAATCTACAGCAACATTCTTCAAAACACAGCCCGCACCAGACTGTCCTAACGCATTTCGACGGCGGAAAAAATCTACAGCAACATTCTTCAAAACACAGCCTGCACCTGACTGTCCTAACGCATTTCGACGGCGGGAAAAATCTACAGCAACATTCTTCAAAACACAGCCTGCACCTGCTACCAACAATATCGCAACGCTCAACGCTACAGTCACAAGATACAAGAAATGGAAGCTAAACAAAAATACATGTATGCAAATTTCAACGCTGTATACATTAGACACAAGAGACAGAGGATACATAATTCAACAGGAACACAACTCAACGACGCAGGACAAAATTCACAAACACACACACACACACACACACACACACACACACACACACACACACACACACACACACACACACACACACACAAACGGCACAATCTCCAGCTCTTCACATCAAAAAGGCAAGCGACGAAAAACAAACATCAACACCAACCCATCTCCCCTCTCTAGAAAACAGTGAGGAGAGGAAGTACCCCAGAAGCAATCCAAGACCGAGAAAATCCACAGTCTACTGTGGCCTCTAAGGGGAAACGTCAGCGAAGGGAATAAAAAAAAACTGCACGCGAGCGCGCGCTTTGACCCTTGCAAGGACTGGCGGCGATAAGCATATGAAATGTAAACTGTGAAGACGAGAAAAGAGGACGGTAATACGCGAGAACAGATTTGGACCACTGAGCTATATGGAGAAAACATCTAATGATAGCATGCGTTCCCGATGTGTCGCTAAAGGAAGTTTCAGTGAGACCATGTTGAAAATACCATCCCTACACAACAGCACTGAAGTCAACGTGTTGGAAAACAGTCATTATTTTCAAAATAGTCCTTAGTTGTTGATACTTTTTGTAAATTATATAATAATATTTAATAAATTTTATTAGACATTTATTATAATAATTTTGTTTTTATTATTGAGTAAGGATAAAGTCTTTTTATATTGTTAATGTTGAAAAAAATACATTCTTGAAAATATTAATTTGCAACAGTACACATACAGAATACAATCATTAAATAATGTCAACAATAGTTTACATCATATTTACAAACAACCGTTTGTGTGTGTGTGAATTCTAATCAGAGGATTTTGTTTAAAATTCTATGTATTTCAGGATTATTATAGTATTTTCAAAATCAATGCAAATACTACACAATCTTCTTCACAATAAATGCGCTAGAAAGCATTCATTATTGAAAAATGTGTCTACAGACATAAAGACATACAGATATAGAAAAAAATGCAAATTTGCACAAAAAAAGTACTAGAGTGGTAGGTATAGAAGTGGTGTCACAAAACGGGAGGCTCGTTACAAGCCGACCCGAGCTGAAGTTAGAGATGCAAAGGGGTGAAGTCTATTTTTGGCCTGCTCCGGTGCACCTCCAAGAAAAGCCCGTGACGTGTGCCAGTACTACGTCGCGTCAAGTTGTTACATAGACACACATGACATACGCCATTGATGTTTGGGTGGGGCCCAATTTATTAATGTCATGCCAAGGAACGTTTTATTGGCGGTGTGTGTTGTGAGTGTGTATCATAAATGTGAATAAATGGACGAACAGACGAACGGTGCAAAACAATAGTACAAATTCTTTCGTCCCTCTCAAAAACTATGAATAACAAGAGAGTTGAAAGATGTTTAAATCAGGTTATTTATTTCCCGATTTAAAAGGGGGCACTACTCTTTCGCACAGTGATTAATCATTCATTCAACTTTCCAATGTCATACACTCTGTGGGAAATAAGGGGAGATGAAAATGATGAAATTCAAAATATAAAATAAAGATTAATTACACAATTCTTATGCGGCAAATGGGGCCGCTTTAACAATAGTTCACATGTAAAATAAGCATTACTTTTAACATTAGAGTTCTTATTTTACAAACGATATAATAGTGTTCATTTTCTTAAGAGTCCTAGACTTAAGTATGTGCGCGTTAGCCGTGCTAATGATTACTCACTATTAATGTCAGAGTTCCAAGGAGATGACGTAATCTCACACGTCACTTATAAGCGGCACTTCAAAGTGAAGAATCACGACGCAATTGAGGCGTCGCATTACAGGTGAAGATTCTGCAGAATCTAGGCACCACTTTCAGATTATCACTGGGGAGAAATCTGAAATTTAGCTGACTGTTGTCAGCCTCGATAATTATCGTTGTACCGGTTGTCGTGGAAACGGACACCCCAACGACGTTTAGCATTATCGGGTGGAGTCGTCCAGTGGGATGTGTCGTCGCATTACATTGAGTGTAGAAATCCGGATATCTGTAAGAAAATCTCGGTGCTAGCCTCTCAATTAGCGGGATAGACTGCCAAACGAACTCAGACAGGGGGAAGACAAAATTGGTCCCTCGTGTCGTTAACTGCATACAACCAGCGTCGCATGCATTGGGTTTTCTTTGACAGCGAACTTTCCACTTTGCCAAAAGTTATACTGAGTAATTTTGCCTCGTTACTCAATATATGGCATCAGACGGATGGAAAACGGATGGAAAGAGATTATTGCAGCTTTCCTTTATGAAATCTCTGTACATGAGATAATTCATACGTGAAGTTAGACTGGCTTCAGACGAATCGACGTTTTCAACATTGAGAGTAAAATCTTCATTTTGTCCCTTATATAGCTTTCACTGAAGGTTTCCAAAACTTCCAGAAGCTATGTCCTGTGACATGATTTTTGCCTTGGATATATAGTGGTAATCGTGATGCATGCTTTTCTGTGGTCAATTGTAATGCGCACTGGCCATTTCTCTCGTAAACAACATGTGACCGTAGTGCGCAGTTGTCCCAATTTATTTAATATACATATTCTTCATAAACTAATATATATATTCAATATGATAATTAACACACACTGCGTCATGAACGTCTGTCTACTAAAGAGATCTTAGGTGACCGTTACTGGAAGTTACATGCTACATACGAAAAATAACAAAACTCGGATTACTTCAATTAGTTTTGTTAGCGGTTTTTTAAAATGAAATAAAATAAAATTTCTGTCCCTCATTTCCTGTGACAACCCCCTTCTTAAAATTGATTGGAGCTCACAGAGTGGAAATCAAATAGGAACAAAAAAAAATTTTATTTCACACGATAGTCCCCACAGGAATTATATGCGCATCTGTGGAGAGACTATCCTCTCTCTTGTTTATATCGCGGTTATGGCATGCCGGGATAATGCATCGGCACCCGAATTTTCTCGGCCCGCGATGTGTTCGACAACGAAGCTATACTCCTGTAGCAGGAGTGTCCATCTAGTTAGCCTAGCGTTATCGTACATGCTAGTGCGCAGATATGTAAGCGGCTTATGATCGCACTGCAGGATGAATGGTTTAGAGTACAGATATGCACTAAATTTCTTGAGTGCCCATACGATTGCTAAGCACTCTTTTTCAATCGTAGAGTACCGTGTCTCACGATCTAACAGTTTCTTAGAAGCGTATGCTACCGGTAGGTATTCGTCATCTGTCTCTTGGAGAAGTATGGCACCGAGGCCTTCGTCTGATGCGTCGGTCCTGACAATAAATCTCTTGTCAAAGTCTGGTAACTGTAGGACGGGTTTACTGGTCAAGATGTCCTTCACTTTTTCGAGGGCGGTGCTACACTCTGCCGTCCATCGTATTTTCGTGGGTTGTTTGTTCCCAGTTAAGTCCGTCAGTGGTTTAAGAAGCGTACTGAAGTTTGGGACAAATTTTCGGTAGTACCCCACTAGCCCCAAAACTGCCCTGACCTGTTTCTTTGTAGTCGGTAAGGTCATGTCACGAATGGCTGCAGTTAAGTCTAGATTAGGGCCTATTTGTCCGTCACTTATGATATGGCCAAGAAACTCAATCTCCCGAAAGCCCGCGCGTACTTTGGTGGGTTTCACGGTCAATTTATGGCGCTCGAGAATGTCAAGTAGACCACCCACTGAGGATAAATGTTGGTCCCATGTTCCTGTTGCTACCAGTATGTCATCAAAGAAATTCAATGCGTCAACGCTCTCTAACGGTAATTTTCGCATGAAGCGCGCGAATGTTGCGGGTGCGTTCGCTAGTCCGAACGGTAGTCGGCAAAACTGAAATAAGCCTAGCGGGGTTGGAAAGGCTGTTTTTGGTCTGTCGTCAATAGCAACTGACAGTTGCCAGTACCCTTTGCACATGTCAAACTTCGAAAAGTAATGTGCCTTGGTTAGTTTTGCGAATAATTCGTCCTGATTTGGAATAGGTTCCGCATCGAATTCAGTTATCTCATTTAACTGTCTGTAGTCCACACAAAAACGAAGCGTACCGTCTTTCTTTTTAACTAAGACGACCGGTGATGAATATGGGGAGATTGACTGTTCAATCACGCCCTGTTCTTGCATTTCACGCACCTGTTCTGCTATGTACTTTGTGCTCTCATATTTCTGTGGGTACTGTTTTAAGCGTATCGGTTTGTCACTTAAAAGTTTGATGCGGTGTTCAACCAAATCTGAGTGGCCCGGTTGGTCGGTGAATATGCGCGCGTGTCTGTGTAAGAGCTTTGACATTGCGTCGCGCTGTTCGACAGTTAAGTTCGAGTCAATCTCGACTTGATCGACTGTAACTGCGGAGTTAGGCTGGGTTTCGGCGGACATCATGTCTGTCCTGAAATTGGAGTCTTCCAATTGTATCAGTGCGACATTCACGCTTTGTATCTGTTCGCCGCTGCGTTCATAGTAACGCTTGAGCATATTTATGTGATAGGTTTTCTGCTTATTTCCTATCTGTATGCTGTAGTCGTTCTGCTTCACACGCTTAATAACGCGGTAGGGTCCACGCCAGTGCATTTGCATGCGGTTGTTATGCGTGGGCCGCAAGAGTAACACGAGCTGACCTGGTTCGAGGTCACGTTCCACAGCCGTACGGTCAAAATTTCGCTTGTATCGGGGTTGTTTTTCGCGAATGTTTTCCTGTGCTAAGTGACATGTCTCGGTCAGACGTTGACGTAGTTCGGCTACGTACGTGTGAACATCTTTACCATCGGTCACAGTGTCTCCCTTGACCCATGTTTCTTTTATTAGCTTAAGGGGACCACGAGGTTGCCTTCCGTATAGTAGTTGGAACGGTGAGTAGCCCGTACTCTCTTGTGGGAGTTCGCGATACGCGAAGAGTAATGGTGCTAGAAAACGCGGCCACTGGTCGGGTTGTTCCGAGGCCATTTTAATTAACATTTTCTTTATCGTACCGTTGAAACGTTCAACGGCACCATTAGACTGAGCGTGATAGGGTGATGAGAACAACTGTTTACACGCTAGTAGACGCATTGTTTCAGCCATCATTGCTGAGGTGAATTGAGTGCCCTGGTCACTCAATATCTCTCGGGGAACGCCCGTGCGAGAAAATACGTCTATTAAAGCGTCTGCGACTTCGATCGCTGTGATGCCCTTTAATGCGACTGCTTCTGGATATCGTGTTGCAAAATCCACGATTGTTAGGATATAGCGATATCCTCCTTCGGCCGCGGGAATGATTGGGCCAATAATGTCTACTGCGACTTTTAGGAATGGTTCCTCTACTGTTGGTACTATCTCGAGGGGAACTCGACTGACACGCCCTCGGTCAATATGTTGTTGACACTGCGTACATGTACGAACGTACGAGCGAACATCCCTACTCAGGCCTGGCCAAAAGAAGTCTTCACGAACTCGCTGCTCAGTGCGCCGTGCGCCCTGATGTCCGGACATGATTGAGTCGTGTGCAAAGCTAAGAATCAGCTGTCTGAGTGGTGTAGGGGTAAATAGACACGTGGTGCTTCTAGTATCATTTTCCTTATAGTCGGTGCGCCGAAACGCTAGTCCGTCCTTCAGGAAATACGTCATGGTTGCGTACTTGCTGGACGTAATAGTGTTTTTCCGTGCCAGCTGTAGCATTGAGGACAAACTTTTGTCCTCCTGCTGCAGGTGACTGAGTTGACTTGGGGTCAACTGCGGAAATGTATTCTCGACTATCTTTAGAGCTGGGGGTCCTTGTTTACTACGTTCCCGTTGTGCTCTAGTGGTTACGGGGAGAACAGGATAGATGCCCTCAGTGTGTGTGTCACACTGCCCGGGCGATAGTATGAATCCGAACTGCATGTCTCTTATTACTGCGGCGGTGACTGTACCGGAAAATACGGATGACGTAACATGTACAGTGGCTCTTGGACATGTACTAAGGTGTCCCATAACACATCGAATGCGGACACTACCTCTTAGATACTGTTCAGGGCGTACAAGTTTAGCATTTATGCAGCTTATGGACGCGCCTGTATCGACCAGTATTTTGACTCTTTTTCCGTTTACTGTAGCCTGTTGGGTCTTTAGAGTTGCACCTGTTTCAGTGCATACCTTTACATCACGTGGACTGGGACAGTTCTGAGAACTATGCCCCTTCCCTTTGCAAGTGTAACATGTCATAGGTGGGGAGTCACGTGTGTGACGTCGTACGTCTTGTGACTTAGTATATGTCCGCTGTACCGGTTCGGGTTTTTCCGATTTCGTCATTGGTCGGTTCGGTTTCGGTGTATACTTCGGCCGATTTGTAGGAGGGCGTGGTGCACTCCTCGTAATTACCGGATCAGGGTAATCATTATACGTGTCTGCTAACTTCAACATATCACTGAAGTTAGTCGGAGGATTTCGCTGCAAATATGTCGTCATTGCAGGCGGAGCAATATGGAGAAATTGATCTCTTAATATCAAATCAAATAGGCCCTCATATGTCTTCCGGATGTCTGTCAAATCAATCCATCTATCAAGATAATGGCGTAACCGGGTACCGAAGGCTTGCATGGTGTCATTTGCTTTGGGTATGGCTCTCCTAAACATCTTCCTAAAGTTTTCTGCTGTACATTGAAAAGTACGCATCAAACCCGTTTTGAGATCTGCATAAGTAATAGCGGGATCGCGCGTTAGATCAGTAAATGCGCGCGAGCTTTCACCTTGGAGTATTTGACCGAGTTGTTGTTTCTTTTCAATGTCAGTGTAATTAAAGTTGGCAATGAAACTGTCAAAGCGTGTCAAAAACTCGTCAATCGTCTCGACTTCAGGGTTAAAGAAAGCTAGCCGTGTACGGGGTTTATTTAACTCGGCCTGTTGCTTAGCAGTCCCCTCTAACAACTTCTCTCTAGCTGTTACCTCTTGCTTAGCTAATTCAAGCTGTTCCTGATGTGCTCTAGCTTTTAACTTAAGCTTTTTCTCTTCTACTTCCTGCCTTTTATCTTCTAAATCCCTAGCTGACTGAATCTTTAACAACTCTATTTCTCTCATATCTTGGATTTCTTTCTCTTTAAAATCTCTCGCCTCTTTCGCTCTTCTTTCCTCTAGCTCTCTCAGGTCTTTCATCTCTAGCTGTTTAGCTAACTGTCTCTTATCTTCTAGCTCTATAGCCTCTTTCGATCTTTTTTCCTCTAGCTCTCTCGCCTCTTTCGCCTCATTTTCTTTCACAACATACCATTTAGCTATCTCCTCATCCACGTATTTCTTTAACTCGGCTTTTTCATACCCGAATTCTCTGCCCATAGCCATGAGTTCTTTCTTTATGTTTACTAGCTCGGCCATTTTTAAAATTGCTAGTTATCACGAGTATGGATAAAGTGACTTAGAATATTCGCGGGATTTTGACCTCTGTCGGTCACAAGTGGTGCAATGGTGTGCGTATGAACACCAGCTACCGCGTGATTAGGATTATTACAAACACGAGTAAAAGAAATCCTAATCGGAAATTTGCAAAGTTAGCAAAATTAGCAAAACAACAGTTGCTAATGTAGCGTACAGAATATCAATCTATGTACGTCTAAACACGAGTCGGTACGCGTTAACGATAATAGCGTAAAGATAATAAAACTTATTTCAACACAATAATAAGTCTTATCAAAATCCAGTTCACCTAAGTCTCAATAGCAAAGCCCTAACATGCAATAACAATGCATAATGGTGATGAGATAGAAAAGCAGGAAAGAGATGACACTTTCTTACAACAACACAATTTACCTTGTCAGATCACGGTCAGTGGTCACCAGATGTCACAAAACGGGAGGCTCGTTACAAGCCGACCCGAGCTGAAGTTAGAGATGCAAAGGGGTGAAGTCTATTTTTGGCCTGCTCCGGTGCACCTCCAAGAAAAGCCCGTGACGTGTGCCAGTACTACGTCGCGTCAAGTTGTTACATAGACACACATGACATACGCCATTGATGTTTGGGTGGGGCCCAATTTATTAATGTCATGCCAAGGAACGTTTTATTGGCGGTGTGTGTTGTGAGTGTGTATCATAAATGTGAATAAATGGACGAACAGACGAACGGTGCAAAACAATAGTACAAATTCTTTCGTCCCTCTCAAAAACTATGAATAACAAGAGAGTTGAAAGATGTTTAAATCAGGTTATTTATTTCCCGATTTAAAAGGGGGCACTACTCTTTCGCACAGTGATTAATCATTCATTCAACTTTCCAATGTCATACACTCTGTGGGAAATAAGGGGAGATGAAAATGATGAAATTCAAAATATAAAATAAAGATTAATTACACAATTCTTATGCGGCAAATGGGGCCGCTTTAACAATAGTTCACATGTAAAATAAGCATTACTTTTAACATTAGAGTTCTTATTTTACAAACGATATAATAGTGTTCATTTTCTTAAGAGTCCTAGACTTAAGTATGTGCGCGTTAGCCGTGCTAATGATTACTCACTATTAATGTCAGAGTTCCAAGGAGATGACGTAATCTCACACGTCACTTATAAGCGGCACTTCAAAGTGAAGAATCACGACGCAATTGAGGCGTCGCATTACAGGTGAAGATTCTGCAGAATCCTGGGCACCACTTTCAGATTATCACTGGGGAGAAATCTGAAATTTAGCTGACTGTTGTCAGCCTCGATAATTATCGTTGTACCGGTTGTCGTGGAAACGGACACCCCAACGACGTTTAGCATTATCGGGTGGAGTCGTCCAGTGGGATGTGTCGTCGCATTACATTGAGTGTAGAAATCCGGATATCTGTAAGAAAATCTCGGTGCTAGCCTCTCAATTAGCGGGATAGACTGCCAAACGAACTCAGACAGGGGGAAGACAAAATTGGTCCCTCGTGTCGTTAACTGCATACAACCAGCGTCGCATGCATTGGGTTTTCTTTGACAGCGAACTTTCCACTTTGCCAAAAGTTATACTGAGTAATTTTGCCTCGTTACTCAATATATGGCATCAGACGGATGGAAAACGGATGGAAAGAGATTATTGCAGCTTTCCTTTATGAAATCTCTGTACATGAGATAATTCATACGTGAAGTTAGACTGGCTTCAGACGAATCGACGTTTTCAACATTGAGAGTAAAATCTTCATTTTGTCCCTTATATAGCTTTCACTGAAGGTTTCCAAAACTTCCAGAAGCTATGTCCTGTGACATGATTTTTGCCTTGGATATATAGTGGTAATCGTGATGCATGCTTTTCTGTGGTCAATTGTAATGCGCACTGGCCATTCCTCTCGTAAACAACATGTGACCGTAGTGCGCAGTTGTCCCAATTTATTTAATATACATATTCTTCATAAACTAATATATATATTCAATATGATAATTAACACACACTGCGTCACGAACGTCTGTCTACTAAAGAGATCTTAGGTGACCGTTACTGGAAGTTACATGCTACATACGAAAAATAACAAAACTCGGATTACTTCAATTAGTTTTGTTAGCGGTTTTTTAAAATGAAATAAAATAAAATTTCTGTCCCTCATTTCCTGTGACAAGTGGTTTACACTTGTAACTGAAAATAAGTCTGTATTGATGCACTTGAATGGTTATTGAATACTAGTCACCACATTACATATATGTGCATGCACTTTATTTTGATAGAATGTTTAGTTACCGTGTGTTCAGCAGATTAAACATTTTTTTTAAAACAAACAATTTCTGAGAAGTGCATGGTTTAATCAAGGACACAATAACCAGTCAAGATTATAAATATCTTATAAATATCTATATTATATTATATTATTATTATATTATTTATTATATTATAAATATCTATAAACAGGTCAAATAGTATGTTAGTCAATTCAATCTCAGGGATACACTCTATGGGTTAAGTTAAAAAAAATATAAACCCTGAAACAATCGCAATTGCAAACCCTAAATATACTGCCAATCACTACATTAATAAATATTAATTTGGAATATGCCTCTGCAACTAAAAGGAATTAAATATGTTTAAAATAGCAGAACATTCCTAATAAAATCTAACCCTTCCCACAACAGAGAGATGTTTTATGTATTTTATCCTACCTTATTCACCTTTTACACCTGTTATAGGAGGGACTCAAGAGTAAAGGATGGAATTGACACCCAGCTTTCTCACTCTAGAAACAAAGTCCATCTATACCTAGACTATTTATTTAATCACTCAAATTAGGAATCCACCTAGACCTAATTAATATTTATGACTTTCTTACATCTTCTACACCACTTTCTCTTACCACACATGGCATCTATCCATAAACAACTTCACGGTTAAATCAGCCTGAAAGTTACATAACGAGATCGTAAAAGATTAGAGATCGTAAAAGATTAGAGATCGTAAAGATTAGAGATCGTAAAAGATTAGAGATCGTAAAAGATTAGAGATCGTAAAAGATTAGAGATCGTAAAAGATTAGAGATCGTAAAAGATTAGAGATCGTAAAAGATTAGAGATCTACCGTTTAAACTGACTGCACTACTATGTAGATATCATTAGTTAGTTAGGGAGTTAGTGTTTTCACACACAATAACACTAGTCCTAGCCAGCAGCTACTACTGTGAACACTGTCGTATTATGTAGCCCACACCCAACCCTAGTCTAAAAATAGACTACACGTAAATCTACCTGGACTCTCACTTAAGAAATAAACTTTACACAACATTTCCAAATCATACCAATTGCATATAAAATATTTAAAAATTATAGATAAAAGTACGAAACCTTATATTAAAAGTATGTGGGAGGATCCCCCATCAATTGATAGAGACAGGCAAGCACCGCTTGCTTCACCATCTTGATACGATACAAAAACCTTTGTTCACATGAACTGATTTCATGTTGTTGCATTATTCATCAAGAGCATGTATGCACGCAAATTATGGATTTGAAAGATGTATTGGAGCATGTTGTTATGGTCAATTTGATGCGATCCAAGGGACTTAATCACAGAAAATTTCAATCTCTTCTTGAAATGGTAGGATCGAATCACAATGACGTCATTTATTTTCGCTCACGATCTTTGGCTGAGAGCTGTAATACTGGCCAGATTTAACTCTCTACGTGATAAAATCAAATAATTTCTGATTAAAAAATGTAAACTAATGTAACTTTTCATGGAAGACGGGGACTGGATGAATGATTGGACATTTGTCTTGACATTATAAAACATCCTGCATATTTGAATGTCAAATTACAAGGGAAGGATGAGTTTGTTATTAACCTCTTTGAACATGTTCAGGATTTATTTTTTTTAAAATCTGGAAATGTCTTCTATCCTCGCTAACTACAAGAACTTCGGATGCACTAAGCTTTGTAAACTAATGTCATGAATATTAAATTGATAGATTAATTCAACATACGATTTATAGATTTCAAATGTGTAGTGAATATATGCAACCGTTTGCTTATTCATTTGAAGAGATTCAGTTAATCTCCTGATTTGATTCAGAAGGAAATTATTCATAGCCAGTATAGGGGTGACCTGTAAAGAATGTTTAATCAGCATGACCTTTAACATATTGCATATTTCTCATATAGCACACCCAAATCTGTCTCTCTGTGCCTACAAATATATTTCTCCCGAAACACACCCAAATCTGTCTCACTATGCCTACAAATATATTTCTCCCGAAACACACCCAAATATCTCTCTCTATTGCATACAAACATATTTCTCCTGAAACACCCAAATCTGTCTCTCTATGCCTACAAATATATTTCCTTCGTAACACACCCAAATCTGTCTTTCTATGCCTACAAATATATTTCTCCCGAAACACCCAAATTTGTCTCTCTATGCCTACAAATATATTTCTCCTGAAACACATCCAATCTGTCTCTATATGCCTACATATATATTTCTCCTGAAACACACCCACATCTATCTTTCTATGCTTACTGGTATATTTCTCCTGCTAAGGAATGCCTCTAAATACTAGTATAAGAAAAGATAGTGCCTGGACTCTGGCACTGATAATTCGTATAAGAAACGACAAAACCAGGTCTCTGGCATTGATAAATTGTGTAAGAAAACGCAGTTCCAGGTCACTCAAAATATGCATCATGTCAATGAGACTTTTAAAATCAAACTTAATATCTGTGAGGGAACTTTTAATTTATATATTTGGAAGCCAAATTAAAATAATTTACATTTTAAGACATTACTGTGTTAAAGTATAAAAAAAAATGAATGCTTTCGGCGTAGCGCATTAATCTGTACTAGTTGCATTTTATGTCGTATACGGATGTGTGTCTGCATAGGCATATTTATTTAAGTCCGATTCCCGCGACCTGCTGAAACTAGCCAAGTGGCCCACGACTCACAGAGGATGAGATGGCGGGCATTAAATGTACATTATACATACTTCCGACTCAAATACAGGGTTTTACTCATTTAAATTCAGTCTTGTACCATGACTCAAAATGATTGATATAGAAGTTGGTATTGTTTTAATCCTTGCAGTCACCATTTGGAACAAAAAACCAATTATAATTACTGCTGCCTAGTTACGCTGCGTATTATTATTGATCGAGTGTCAATTTCGATAGCTTCCCGATCATTATTCGCCATTTTAGAGTCCCTATTACATCAGTTTCGATTTTTAAGAAAGATCCTTGCCATCTTAGAAGGCGGCGATACTTTTGTTGTCGGCTGACACCAATGATTTAACGAGCGATTTCCGACCGCTGGCAGTGCGGCAAACTGAGAGTTGCAGAAGGCTGCGATCTTTATCAACTTGGAATGCAACGATTGTTTTGGGTTTTTTTGTCGTTGAGAGAGAGAGTATTCGATCGTTTGGCTGAGCGACAAACAGATCGTCCTAGAATGCAACGATTTTCAGTCTTTGAGCGGCTGTGTTGATTGTCTTATGAGGCGACGACCTTTGTCGTTAGATTAGATTTGTTCTACAAGAACTCAGCTAGCGACTTTTAGATCTCTGGCTGTGCGGCAAGCTGAATATTTTAGGCGATGAAAACAGCGCGATTTGGAGAAAGAAGGGAGTTCTGTGTGTTTGTGTGTATGAGTGCGAGACAGGGAGATTATTTTAACACCCTCACCGTGTGTGTGTGTGTGTGTGTGTGTGTGTGTGTGTGTGTAGTGCGTGCATTATTGTTATGCAGTGTTTACACTAGCCAGCGAATTGAACAATCCGTGGAATGTTGATTTTTATCTTATGGAATGGTTGCATAAATTGGAAAACTGTGCAAATAAAATACATCTTGGAGCCAAATAAATTAGAACCGCGGGACACTGCAGTCTGAATTATACATTATTTTCGAGTCAAGGTCATGAAAATAAGAAGAGTTGAATTTAGAACATATTAGGTAACAAAGATTACATAAATCATCAGTCCCACTACTGCAGTTGTACTGATATGGTGTGGACAAACAGGTGAGCTGGCTGTTCTAACAGATTTAGGTTCCAATTCTGCCTAACAGTGCATCCAAAGCTATTCGAGAAGGGGATGTTCCACATATTCGATCGATAAATATGTGATGACATGCCCACTGTAGCATAACTTCCAATGCTGGTCCTTCATCCCACCATAATAAATTGTTGCTAAGTTAAAGTTAGTAAATGTGTATGATAAGTGTTTGTAAAGGATTAAAATATATATGCATTGTTGATACCAGCGTTTACTTTAGATTTGTTTGATATTTAAACTTCACTTATTTTGAGATTGCTTTAGTCCTCTCTTTCTTTCTTTGAAGTCAATAATTAAATCCTTATCATCCATGTCCTTTGCCTCTGTGGCATCCGTGCTTAAAAATAAACGACTTGTTACTTTCAGTTTTGAAAAGGATCATGCTGCATTTGTCATGTTAACAGCCAACGTTAGAAAGAACAGGAATAAAATTGACTAAATCAGCGAGCATGTCCTGAAAATATTTAGAGTAATCCACAATCAGCAGAGAGGCAAGTTCTTTCACCTGTTGACACTTTAGTTTGAAGAGCACTTGCCGGATGTTGTTCAGGAAGAAACCAGCCGTAAGGGAAATACATCGGTCAAGTACTCAGAGTATCCATCTTTGGAAATTGTAGCAGCTGGGCGCTTCTAAACAGTATTTTAGTTGAATTATTGCTAGTTTGTCTGCACCGTGTTACTTGTCTTTAAGTCTGTTGTTTAGGTTTGAAAAAGCAAACTCATGTGTGGAATTGTAGTCAGTGATTTGAAAAACAATATTCCGGTCTAGTTATCTTCAGTCTGTTCATCAAAATGTTATGTGCTAGTCTCAAATCGCATTTCATCAATATGTGCATGAATAACCCACTCACTGCATATTGTCATAGCCGTTCTTAGTTTTGTTAACAACCTTTCGATAGTCTCACAATACTTTAATGCTCTCTGTGAGTGTTTAATCACTTTCAACAGTTACGCAAAGGTACACAATAGCAACGTTGAAATTTAGCAAGCAAACCCGACAGAAGTCACTATAACTTTTTCTTTAACATCAACGTTTCATCTCTCCCCCTTCGTTTTACGATCTGAAGCTTTCACATGTTGGTAACCATTTTTACTTCCCATCACTGACACGTCAGCCAGCCCAAAATATAGGATTCAGATTCCGTCAGTCACTAGCGATTTTCATGTAATCAAAGCTAGCAAATCCCTGTTTTGCGTATTATCTTAAAAATCGTTCAACTCTTAGAGTATCATAAAAACAAATCAGACACATCTATTACAGCACAACAGCAGCTATTAAACTTGATGGAGATAATGTGTGCACACTAAAAGTGTAGCATTAGCTTAAGATACTTTTCTGCACGCCAATGTAGTTTCTACTCATAGTTTGGGCAACACCATAACTCTGTCTCTGGCACGTCTAGGGATATGTTTTTGTCTAAAAATCTCTAAAATAGAGACAGAAATCTCTTCCGAGCTCTGACTTTTGCATTCAAGGAAACCCAAAATTGGTTCTGTAATAGACACGTTTTTTGCACACGACCAGATGGAATTTAGAATGATTTTGCAAGCCGGAATATTTGATTTAATCGATCTAGTTAGAAATGCCTGGAGTTATATCTGTAATGACTTGAGAGATCGGCGAGGGAAATGGGGCGAATTGAAAATTGCATGACAAATATTTTGTTCCGTGTGCTATGCAAGTACTAGTTTCAGTTCGTTATGAATGCGTGGATTAAGGCACGTCATTGTCGCATTTTACTTTGTGTTTTGCTAGCAGTTCTCTTATTACAGGGTAAAATATGTAGCTAGCAATTCTACCTGAGACTGTAAGTGTCCACTGTATACAGCATTTATATATCGCTGCGAGAAAGGACGAGAGTTTATAGCAATATCCAGCACTGCGAGAAAGGACGAGAGTTTATAGGAATATCCAGCACTGCGAGAAAGGACGGGAGTTTATAGCAATATCCAGCACTGCGAGAAAGGACGAGAATTAATAGGAATATCCAGCACTGCGAGAAAGGACGAGAGTTAATAGGAATATCCAGCACTGCGAGAAAGGACGAGAGTTTATAGCAATATCCAGCACTGTTTATATCAACATCTGCGTACCGTCGTACTGCCGAGTCATCATTTTCGTCCAAAGGTTTATGTGACCTTTCAGTTTTCTGCTCAAACCATGTCAGTCACTCATTTAGACTAATCTGGTTGGCATTATGAATTTATGAAATCTGCACATAGCTTGTAAGTTTTAATAGAAGCAGAATCTAGACATGGAGAATAGCACAACAAAGCAACGGATTAGAAAAATCATAATGTGCTTATTATTATTCAGCCTCTTTCCACGACTTCTGTTTGACTGTCGGTTGTGATCCAAGGTCTCGAAATCTTACCAAGATTCTGGGAGATCCAAGGTTTTACGGAGGATGTGGGCACTTCCGAGGAGCGCTGCTTTGAGTAGTGGAGCGATTCTGTGGTTTCCAGGGAGTTTATTCAGGTAGCCTTCCAATTCAGATGTTATGTTCCCCAAGGCTCCTATCACTATAGGTATCACTTCTGCTTTTACATTCCACAGTCTCTGGATTTCTAATCTGAGGTCTTGGTATTTTTCTATTTTTTCTCTTTCTTTTGTTTTTATGTTTCTATCACTTGGAACAGCGACATCAATGATTGATACTGTTCTGTTGGCCTTATTGAGAACTACAATGTCTGGTCTTCGTGCAGGAATCACCCGATCTGTTCTTATCTCGAAGTCCCACAGTATTTTGACTTCTTCTGTTTCGGTGACTGCTTCTGGTTGATGCATCCATGCTCTTTCTGGGGTTTTTATGCCATAGTTCTCACACAGATTTCTATGTATGTGTTTTGCCACTTCATTGTGTCGTTTGGTGTATTCTGTTCCAGCCAGAACCTGACATCCAGATAGTATGTGTTCTGTTGTCTCATCCATGGATTTGCAAAGTCTACATTTGGAATCATTTGAAATTTTCATGATTTTCGTTTTGTGTGCTTTGGTGTTGAGTGCTTGATCTTGTGCAGCTGTTATGAGTGCTTCTGTTTCTGCTTTCAATCCTGCCTCTTTCAACCATTTGTACGTTGATTGCTTTGTTGATATTTCGTCTGCTTGTCGTACATATTGGCCATGTAGAGGTTTCTGTCTCCAGGTATGTGCTAGTTCTTGTTTCGTTGTTTTCTTCCATGTTTCTTTGTCTGTTTCTGGTGGTTGGAATAGTCCACTCCTTTTTACTAATTCTATCAGTGGATCATCTTTATTGTTATTCCAGATGTAGTCCACAAGGCCAATGACTTCTCCTTCAATGACATGTTTAATTTTCTTGAGACCTCGGCCTCCCATTTTTCGAGATACATAGAGTCTGTCTACGTCTGCTTTTGGGTGTAAGGCTTTATGTATTGTGAGTAGTTTTCTTGTTTTCCTGTCCAGTTCATTTATTTCATTTGCTGTCCAATCTATGATACCTCCAGTGTAGCTTACTACAGGTATTGCGTATGCATTAAGGGCTTGTATTTTGTTCGCCCCATTTAGCTTGGATTTCAGGACTTGTCTAACACGTTTTTCATATTCTCTCTTAACTTTGGACTTCACTTCTCTCTGCATATTTTCTTGATGTTGTAGTATCCCAAGATACTTATATCCATTTTCTATTGAAACATCATTGATTTTTCCGATGTCGAATTGCAGGCCCTCTGTTGTTTTGACCTTGCCTTTCTGGATGACAATTCGTCCACATTTCTCAAGGCCGAATTTCATGTTGATGTCTTCACTGCAGATCTTGACAGTATTTATCAGTGATGTGATGTCACTTTCATTTTTACCGTACAGCTTGAGATCATCCATGTACAGTAGATGTTATTATTATTATTATTATTATTATTATTATTATTATTAATCTTGTTAGTGATTAGAGACTGAGAATGAAATATCTTTGTTTCAGAAAAAGGTCATTTTGACCTGCATGAACAATTTTTTATAACAAGACTTTTGAAGGTAGGTTAGCAGAAATATGACCTTAGTGAGTTGGGTATTTTTCTTGCAAAAGTGTATCAAGTAGAGGGTTACAAATTTCAAAGATCTCTAAAGGTCAAGATTTTAATATTTCACAGTACGATTGAGATCCGGTGGAGTTCTCTTCCAGATGTCTTTAAATTATCTGCGATTTCTTAACATATATACATATATATGCTAAATTATGGGAAATCCACCCACCATATAATTATTTTAATATCATTATCATTTCTAACCTATAATTTTAAGATGATGTGTTATTTGTAATTTTTATAGATCATAATGTTATGATAAAGTTTATTTCTGGAAGTTAAAGTCCAGGATGGACCAAAATGGAGGGGAGATAAGTTGTTTTGACCGATCGGCGTTTATATATTTGATATAATAATGCTTTATTACAAAATCACCCCATAATACCACGCGAGAAAGCATAACTGAACTTTCACTTGTAATACTTCTTGAATAGAAATTAATACTTCAGCAGCGTGCACTCCTGGAGTAGGAGTTGAAATTTAATTTCTTGATGTTTTAAAGGATTCTGGGATTCAGCACCAGCATCTGATGAAATAATATTTTAATAACGTGTTTTATAATAGTGGAAGTGTGTGCAAAATGCTTTCTTCTGGTTGCTTCGTTTTATTCTATAATGAGCAGCCAGTGTAAATGTTGGTAACACTGTACCACTGTTACTACTGTTACTAACTTGCATTTGTCTTGAAATTATTCATGAAAAAAATGATTATGTTCCTATTTTTATTTTCCCCACAGGCGAAAGAGAATGGTCCATAACATGTTTAAATTAATCTCCAAAGTAATTTTCAAGAGTTTTCGATCATCGAAATGCGCCCGACCTGCAACGGATTGTTTTCGATTTCACTAAATTAATTATTAACAGCTGTCTCTTGCTTCTTCATTTTACAACACACACACACACACACACACACACACACACACACACACACACACACACACACACACACACACACACACACACTCACACACACACACACACACACACACACACTCCACACTCTCTCTCTCTCTCTCTCTCTCTCTCTCTCTCTCTCTCTCTTTGTGAGTGAGAACAGTCTGCTTTATTTTCTCCTTGTTTCTAAGATAATCAGTTGTTTAGATCCGGCTGTTGGAGTATCGGCATGCGCGCTAGGACAACTGGATTTGTGCTGGAGTAGATATTTTAATTTCAAGTATTGCTTTCTGAGCACTAAAAGTTTGGTCACGCTAGGAAAACATATTAGTTTCATTGGTTGTTTTAAATTACTGCATTGCACTAATATGATTTTCCTTGAAAACAAGTGATGAATACTACTTTCACAAGAGAGAATATTGATCCCTTTGGCAGCCCCACACAAGACGTACCCTATGCTTGCTAAAACCATCCAAAGGATAAATTGAATATTATATGCAATATACACCACGACAATCTGAAATGATGATGAACGCAAACATAAAAAAAATCTTCGTCTGTCAAATTTCTTGTAGGGTGAGTGCACATGATTACATTGAACATTTATTAACTTGGTTTTATGTTTAACAAGCAAGGAATAATTTTAGTAGCCACACTGCTTTCACATGAGATATTGGAGTTTAATTTAATTTTAATAAATGCAGTCAAGCGTATGGTCTTCGTGCTTTCAAAATAATGTCTTTTCACATTAGATTAGTTAGCATGCACAAGAATAAAATAACAAATAATAAGAGTGCAAGGGAAAGAATGGCATGCGAAACACGACAGTTTAAAAATTACTTTTACAAATCTAAAATACTATTATTAATATGAATTAGATAATGCATTAATGCAGATCAAGAAATATATTTGTTTGATGAATTTGACTTTATACTTATATGTTTGGAAGAGGGGAGATAGAGTACCGCTTTTTCCACATTTAAATTTTATTACACTATAATAACAGTTCAACCCACAATACTATCTTTAACTTTAGTAAGTCAACATCTTTAATAATATCTTAAACTTAAATATTTTAAATCATTATAAAAGTAAGTGATGCTTCAAACTTGTAATACTTTAACTTTAACACTTTAATTAGCTCATCTAACTTTTACTGGCCTTGCCCGCTAATAGGAAATATGATATCTAACCGGGCCATGGCTCCTTCGCCAAGGGAAGTTAGAACCGGATATAGAGTTTATCCTCCAAGGTTGTGGAATATGAATAAGAGATGGTAGGGGAGTTAACTAATGAGAATTAGAGAAAGTATTCTTAGAGGATGTTGTTACCCTCTCTAGATGTCTCCTACATTGGCAAATCGCCTTTAGTAAAACTTCGCAAACCTTTATGGAATCGTAAGTTACGGGGAACCTGAATTTTATAATTCAGACTGTACCAGTATGACGTCGTGCAGAGAGATGTGCAAGATGTTAATTCTCCACTACCCCTGGCTGCCCTTAACCTTAGGCTAATCCCCTAAACACACCTTCGCGTGCATTGTACACCTGTAATGGTCAGTTAATTTCATGAACCAGAGTGAGTGAGAACGATGTTTATATCTTTCTTTTCATCTGTAAGCTCGTCTTAATGGATGCATGTGATGTCATGTATGCACACGATAGTTTCCAATGCCTTAAAAAGGGGAAATTAACTACTTTCTGTAGACTGGCTTTTAGTGGTGTATGGACTTCGGCTAAGAAATAGGCCATCCTTGACCCTCAATCACTTTATTTATATACTACCTGGCCAGCATGAGGATGGTCTTGCCGACCCCCTTTTAGCTGGACTATATGACAGAAAACTGTCACTTCTAACACTCACAAGCGAGTTCCACTTCAGCCATCAGATTGGAAGAAAAGTTTTAACCACCTCAGAAAGACAATTGCTTATGTACTTAAAACTCTTTTTTGATGATGAGTTTCGAAATGTATTTCAACCAAAACCTAGACATTTCATTCCTATTTCATTTGTTTCTAATCCATTGTTTATATATTCTTATTAAATTATCCTGTTAAAATTGTTTAGTGAATTTTATCCTATCCCGCCATGTTTATTTGTGTCATGTGGACTTACTCTCAAAGGAGAATTGGAGTCAGGGGTCCTTGGGATCTAGACTTAAATGTCATATGTATTAATTATAGGGCTATAGGGCTAGACGTTCGTGACTTTATTTCACTTCACATCTCTGTACCTGTGTTCACACATACTGTTAGATAAATGGATGGATCGATAAATAAGCAAATGATGTCTGTCTATCCATCTGTCTCAATGAGTATACATATGTATGCTTATGTATGAATGTATAAATAGATATATATTTATATAGATAGATAGATAGGTTCGTGGAGGTCAAAGATGATGTGACTACTTCACTGAGTTATGAAGAAAAGCCTCTTGCTGTAGCAATGGTCCTTCAGAAAACTAAACGCACAGCAGATGCTTGGAAAGGATATTTTGCTCTTAGAAATTGCGAGTTAAAAATAGAACACAAGATACTCATTTTCAGCCTCAAGTGTCGATGCGTGTTGCACTACTCCCATGATCTTTGCGGCGAGAATATTGTTCATTTGACTAGAGAAGTTATGCAACTGTGTTTACAATAGAGTTCTCAATGTCCCACTTGAGAAGACTTTTAGGCTTCAGAATGGTCTTGAACTTCATCAAGGATGCTTCTTGGATGGTCTGGGTAGCTATTATACTTTGGGTGTGGCTTCTTCATTAATAGTGGATTCGTTAATAATTTTTAGACTTATGCAGAGAATTAAAGTACTGTACTTATCAGGGGCTAAATTACTTTACTCCACAGTATGGCTCAGGATAGTAGAAGTTGGAATAGTAACTGGAATAAGTAGCAAATTTAGATCTAGTCAGGCAGGATAGTAGAAGGTTGGAATAGTAACTGGAATGAGTAGCAAATTTAGATCTAGTCAGGCAGGATAGTAGAAGTTGGAATAGTAACTGGAATGAGTAGCAAATTTAGATCTCGTCAGGCAGGTTTATTTTCTTTTGGGTAAATGTTATATTTTTATCACTAAGGCGAATTAAAGCGATACATATTAGTTATTATCTATCTATCTATCTATCTATCTTAATATTGATTGTTTGATTGTTTTGCATTCTAAGCTGTATCTGTAATTTTACAGATGAAATGGTAATCTTCGAATTGATGGATATGTTTTGTGTTCTTTGTTTATTTAACTATTCTTTTATATATACCAATTGTTTTTCTACTGTATTGATCACTTACATTGGCAATGAAATATTTTAATGAATTTACTCATTGAAATTTACAGCATATGCTATTTATTGAGACTTAGTGTTTGATAATTTTATTTTGATAAATGAGGTATTTTTTTATGCTTATTTTATTACTAGTTATATTCAGATCGTATGTTCTTAGATGTATATATTATGTCGCATAATTTGAAAAATATGTAGCCTGAGGTTCGACTTATCTATGAATCTGGTTTTTAAGAGACCCATATTTCGTTTTTAGGGATTTGCTGATTACCATCTTGTCTTTTCATCTGCTGACAGAACCAATATGAATGTACGGATGCATTTTCTTTTACAAAATGTTATATTTAATGTATTTGATATACACCAGTACGGTTTAACGTTTTTTTCTGTTGCGGTATATAAAAGTTTAGTTATTTAATTATTGTAGAAACACAATTTCCAGCATGTTCTTAAGAACAAAGCTATAGGTTTGTATGGTGTTCAGTCTTGTATTCTTAAAATCATTTATTAATTGAGGATTTGTGATCATTCAAGTATTTCCATATGTATTCTTTAAAGCATAAGTACTAGCTGATTATGTATTCGTAATGGGTATATAAATGAGTTGTGCACTTTAATGCTTTTAAACATTGAAATTACTTGTCTGTAATGCATTTCCATAGTTTTAGATGTTGTCATTGCAACATTTATTGTTTCCTTCAGTAAGAGTTTGCATTCCGTGACGATCTGTTTTGAAATGCATTTAAACATTGACACTTAGTGCTCATGGCGTTTTTTTTTCAAATTTCTGGAAGCATTCTGTAGAGTAGTTACTTGAATATGTTTATGGATTTGTGAGAATGACAGCTTTGTTCTTTAATGCTTTTAAGTATAATATCACGTGTATTGTTGTGTGTGCGTATGCTTTCTGATTGCCTAACGTATGTCTTGGTATCTGTGCCAATTTAATCCGTGGAATTCAGTCATGGTTCGATGTATTCCGCTTTGTTAAGTACGTTCGTCGACAAATACATAAATTTATTAGTACGACAAATGATATTTTGTCTCTTTATCAAGTCTTCTTCAACAAGTCCTCTTTAAAAAGCCCGTTTAACAAGTCGTCTTTAACAAGTCCTCCTTAACAAGCTTTCTTTAACAAATTCTTTTTAACAAGCCTCCTTTTAACATTTCCTCTTTAACAAGCCACCTTTAAAAAGTCCCCTTTAACAAGTTCTCTTTAACAAGTCTCCTTTAAATGTCCCCTTTAGCAAGTTATCTTTAACAAGCCCCCTTTAAAAAAGTCCCCTTTAACAAGTTTTCTTTAACAAGCCCCCTTTAAAAGGTCCTCTTTAGCAAGCTCCCCTCCCCTTTTAAATAAAAGGTTCCCTTTAACAAGTCATTTTAATAAGCCCCCTTTAAATGTCCCCTTTAACCCGTTCTCTTTAACAAGCCCCCTTTAACAAGGCCTCTTTTAAAAAAATCCCAAGTCCTCTTCCACAAACCCTTTTAAAAGTCCTCTTTAACAAGTCCTCTTTAACATGTCCCCTTTAATAAGTATTCTTTAAAACGTCCCATTTAACAAGTCCTCTCTAAAAAGTTCCCTTTAAAAAGTCTCCTTTAAAATGACCTCTTTAAAATGTCCACTATAACAGGTCATCTTTAAAAAGAATAAGATTGGATAGTTAAATCATTACTATTATACGAGAATACTGTCGGCAGTTATTTTGGATGAAGTAATTAATACATAGGTCAGATAATGTTTTGTATCAGGTTCAACTGAGATGGCAAAAAATAATAGAGCTTATCAATCGTTTCAATACATAAACTCAATAATCTTTGCTTTGACGAAGTATTATGCAAATATTCTTATCACGAAGTCATTCGGTTGGTTGTATCAGATTGTATTGCGTTATAAAAACAACAATTACTAGCGCTTACCACCGTTTGAGAAAAACAACCAGAAAAACAGCATAAAAACAACATAGAAACAACATTAAATCACAAAAACAACATATAAAAGACAAAAACAGTACAAACTCATAAACACAAAAAAACTTTTAAAAATACCACAAAAAACAATCAAATAACTCTATTGTAGGAATGGTGCTGACTATAATGTTAAATCTTGGCAGTCAAGGGAATCACAACACCACATAGTCACTGTCAACTTTAATTAAAATATTGAATTTTCAATAACAGCATACAGTTGCTTTACTATTACAAATGTTACTGATTCAATTGTGCGTCTACAACTCTTAATACGTTAGCTACTCTACTGTCACTCTATTGTCGTTGCTCCTCCATCTGCAACCCCTATTATTATTTCAGATACTAAAATAATAATGATACTATCATTTATTCTAACAAATATGCGTCTACTGTCACTACTATGACTTCTACTATTATACCTTCTGTTCTATACTATTACAAGGCTGTTTCTATCGTTACTACAGATATGAATAAACGTTATGAACGTCATTAAGGCAAAAAAAACTGGCAGATTATAAAAACGCAAATGATACGGTTATTTGTATTTCTTCTAATACTTATACTGCAATATGCCTCACATTTATATGAATTGGATCATTTTATCTTATTTTCATATACATATTCACCTAATATAGTTTCCCATTGAAAAAAGTAAACAAAATTAGATTCTGACGTCCAATAATGAACTCTGCAGGTGAATAACAATAAAAGTGAAGATAATCTTGACGCTTCAAAGAAAACCTAACATAGCCATTATTTTACGGTTTGATTAATATCACAACATTATATTACTCAAATCATCTTAAAATGTGGGATTCATTTCTGACACCTCATCCTTTCGGTCAAAATACTTACTGGCAAGTATGCATAAAGGGGAGAGCAATCAACACTGTTTACCATTTTCTGATGCGTAATGCCAGAAATTCATTTCGTTGCCTTACGTTTTCAGCATGCTCTCTTTCCTGCTTTGCACAATGTATTTTTGTTTAGTTTTAATTTTCTAGAAACTATTTTATGATCCATTACATTGCAGCTACGTTCGTTCGTAGAGTTTTCAGGACTGATCATATTAGCTTTTGAAAAGGTTTTCTCCTCTAACCACATTTCCATATATTCAAAAACAAAATCTTCTTTTATGAGATGTTTTGTTCACCACATCGGCTCAGGGAGTCGTCGGAAGATGTTCCCGCAGAAACATTGTGTTTGGTATTTGAAGTTAATCTTTGATTAGTTAATATTGCCAAGGTCAAATGTACACTTGTATTTGAAGTGAATCTTTGATTAGTTAATATTGCCAAGGTCAAATGTACACTTGTATTTGAAGTGAATCTTGATTAGTTAATATTGCCAAGGTCAAATGTACACTTGTATTTGAAGTGAATCTTGATTAGTTAATATAGCCAAGGTCAAATGTACACTTGTATTTGAAGTGAATCTTGATTAGTTAATATTGCCAAGGTCAAATGTACACTTGTATTTGAAGTGAATCTTGATTAGTTAATATTGCCAAGGTCAAATGTACACTTGTATTTGAAGTGAATCTTGATTAGTTAATATTGCCAAGGTCAAATGTACACTTGGATTTGAAGTGAATCTTGATTAGTTAATATTGCCAAGGTCAAATGTACACTTGTATTTGAAGTGAATCTTGATTAGTTAATATTGCCAAGGTCAAATGTACACTTGTATTTGAAGTGAATCTTGATTAGTTAATATTGCCAAGGTCAAATGTACACTTGTATTTGAAGTGAATCTTGATTAGTTAATATTGCCAAGGTCAAATGTACACTTGGATTTGAAGTGAATCTTGATTAGTTAATATTGCCAAGGTCAAATGTACACTTGTATTTGAAGTGAATCTTGATTAGTTAATATTGCCAAGGTCAAATGTACACTTGGATTTGAAGTGAATCTTGATTAGTTAATATTGCCAAGGTCAAATGTACACTTGTATTTGAAGTGAATCTTGATTAGTTAATATTGCCAATGCCAAATGTACGTTTCATATCTGAAGTAAATCGTGAATAGTTAATATTGCCAATATCAAATCCACATTTGATATCAGAAGTGAATCGTGAAAGGTTAATATTGCCAAGGCCAAATGTACGTTTGGTATCTGAGGTGAATTGTGAAAAGTTAATAATGCCAAGGTAAAATGTACCTTTGGTACCTGAAGTGAATCGTTATTGTTAATAATGCCAAGATAAAAGCTGGTCAGTGCATGTTTGGTACATGCAGTGAATTGTGAATAGTTAATAATGCCAAGATAAAAGCTGGTCAGTGCATGTTTGGTACATGCAGTGAATTGTGAATAGTTAATAATGCCAAGATAAAAGCTGGTCAGTGCATGTTTGGTACATGCAGTGAATTGTGAATTGTTAATAATGCCAAGATAAAAGCTGGTCAGTGCATGTTTGGTACATGCAGTGAATTGTGAATTATTAATAATGCCAAGATAAAAGCTGGTCAGTGCATGTTTGGTACATGCAGTGAATTGTGAATTGTTAATAATGCCAAGATAAAAGATGGGCAGTGCAAGTTTGGTACATGCAGTGAATTGTTTCTATTGCCAACGGTCAAAGTTTGTCAACATACATTTGCAAGCTATTGCTCAAGTACACGTATCAGCGAGGAATGGGCGTTCGTTTTTAAGCGTTCTGCAGAAACAAAATTTCCTAACACGTTTTTCTTTTGTTTTGCACTCTATTGTTGACTAGTGAATGTATATCTGTAAGAACTGGATAACCGCCCTCTGGAGAATTCAGAATCTTGCCATCCGATCCATTATGTATACTAGAACCAAACCTTCGGTCTAAAACCTGTCCATCTGCAATTCTGCTTTTCATTTCTACTGTGCAGGTATCATCCTACATTTTTGGTTAACTACTGAACACGAAGACTTTGTACTCACGCAATCGCTAAAATACATTAATATATTGATTTAGCTAGGGAAGATCATTACGATATTTTGCTAAAAGGTGGTAAATATATAAAGATCAACAGTTTTCTATATGATTTATGCTTTAAATTTATTTAATGTTGCACATCTATTTATTTGTATTCTCTTATTTTAAAACCATTTTCAGAAATTGTGGTTTATTTTTTATTTCAAAAGTTTATGCTCGTGTGTACTGATAAATGAAACGCATTACCTTCATAATCGTCGTCATCATCATCACCATTACCATCATCATCATTATTTCATTGCTTGCGTAAGACACACATTTAATGCAATGTTTGCTGGAAGTAATTTCCCTTCCGACTGCTTAGCAACATTACTAAAACGTATTGATTAGAGAAGTGAGAAACAGCATCACACAATGTAGAAATAATCAGAAATAAAAACAGCACACGAAAACTTTAAACTGCTCTACATAGTTGCTACCCTTCAGAAATATATTTTTTATATATTTATATGCCGATAGTTCTTGTATATTGCAAAGCTTCTAATACACGTCAGTAATACTCATGACACAGCATCCGTTTACAATTAAACAATGTAGAACAGGAAAAGATTTGAGAAGTTGAGGCATACTGTAATCATTACTATTAATTTATTTCCAAATACGTAGTATTAAAACTGCTACTACAGAAAGCAGTTGACTGAAAACAGAAACAATTTTCTAACCATTTACAAAAATAAGAAATGGATGTTTAAAATGTACAATAACAATTAAAAAATAATACAAACTTTATATTTAAATGTGTTACTTCTTTGCTTTAACAAATGAAAGATAAATACAAAAGTAAAGTGGTAATATAGACGCGAATAGTCTGAATTAATCAGAGAAACAAAATGAATAATTAATTAAACACAAGAGCAATTGAATAGGATGTGATTAGTCATTGCTGAGGTCGATGTATCGTAAATCTAATTTTCCACTTCGCTCAAGTCAAAATACATTTTTTTTTAAATTTGAAATTCATTTCCTTTATGCGATGGAACTCAAATTATCAGCTGCTAGGACGCAGGTTAATATAGCGTACACTCTTCGCGAAAACAAATTTTAAAAAAATAAAATTGGCAGGACAAATTAAGATCTAATGAACTGAGAGTATATGGAACCAATGCTGTAAACATTATTTGCACCAGGCTCGTGATCCACACTCTCTTCCAGACCAGAACTCTGAAAACGTTTCGCGCCGCTTCTCGAATGCGTATGATAATTATTGTTGATTTTTAAGGATGATGGAAGAACAACAACAGAAAATCAATTATCTTGAAATTCACATTTTGAAATCATCAAGTTTCTTAAGATTATTCATTAAAAAAGATTTTAATATAGATTAGTCAGTGAATCTAAATGAAATGCCTATTTCTTTTTAAGCTGCATATGAAACCATTTGCATAACTAGTAGTAGTTGAAAAATAAGGAAGGAAAAGATTTGGATGGTGTGAGCATGCTCTGTGCGTGCGTGCGTGTAAATTAGGTGGATGGGGGCAGGAGAACCATAATAGCAGTTTAATTCCATTGTTGGAATGACCTAGCACACGCCACACTTTAGCGTCCGATCGCTTAAGCTCGTATCACACAGCGTGATGTCCGTGCCTAAAGCTCCACGCAAGGCACGCAACGACCTTAAAGGTCAATTCCTCAAGAATTGGAACTAAGAGATCCTTCACGCGCACGGACCAAATTTATCTTCGAACATAAGCAAGCGTAAACGATAGGGTTTTATTATTTAATAAGTATCCGTCTGGCATATTTAGCCGCAAACGTTAGGGTTTAACAATTTCAGATTAGAGAATGTAAAAAAATAATTTTATATTTACTTAAAGAGGGTGATCCTAAAATCACAATTCCCCGGTATATCTGAATACCTTCTTACGATGTAATCACAGTCATTATAAAGAGAGAAGAAACACTTAAAGAATACGATGAATCTAGATGTTAAATAAAAATATACACGAAATATTTATTTTTTTATTATGTACTATTATTGATTATTTGAAAATTCATTTCTTTAAATCCTTTTTGCTTTGTATTTTTTTTCGTTCTAAATAAAAGAGGAATACGAAAGCAAACACATATGGTTTAAGCACAAATCATCTGGCCACGTAATACTTTGTAAGGTTAATGTATGTAACATAATCAATTGGTTCATGTCAATATGTATAATTTGTAAGGAGGCGCAATTGCAATGCAATTAATAATGATTATATCTGTGACCTTCCTTGGATAGCAAGTTTCTAAAAGCTGTGTGCATTTTGATTCTGATTTTCGTTCCCTGAATAATGTTCAGATTGCAGACAGTCATACAAAGTATGCAACGCATAATTAGATTTGCCATCGGCTTTCCTGATGTTCCTAAGTGTTCCGTCACACTAAATTGTGATTTTGTACGGACAGAGACGTAAATGGATGTGAGAGTATTCTGAGGGTCAGAAAAATTAAAAGACAGGCATTATGCACACACAAGCATGCACACACACTCACACATACATATATATATATATATATATAAAATTCAATAATTCAGTGCGGTGTATGCCGTACACAATAAGTTAGACCATTGTGTGAAGTTGAAGAATGGCACTGCTTAGCAATGGTGAGATGTATTATTACGTTTGTAAGTTAGAGAATTTCGTATTTAGCTCGTTCTTTTTGTTTATGTTTTAAATATGCAAGTTGTTAAAACCTGAGCTCACAAAGTGAGTGCTAGTGGGGTCCCACTGGGGCACTCCAGATCAGAAGGTCTGATGACAAAATGATCAATGCAAGCTCCGGTGGTGACGCAAAACTGCTCTTGATCCCCCACCCCATCCATGTGTTGCATCAACAGCGAAATCCACGGACAACTAAAAATAGAATGAGGGTCACACAGCAAGTGGTGTGCGCTGACTGGCTGTTTGTCTAGTGAACTTAATTTCACACACAAGCAGACAACTAATAAAAAAAAGCTGCTTATGATTGCTAAAGTAGCATGAAAACTGTATTATGAGGACTAGTGACACAGATTGCTGGTTGGAAACTTACAGAACTAGTATTTACATAAAATGTTTTCAATTTTAAATTGGAACTAGTTCTAGGTGCTACAATCAGAGGTTTGAAAGCTATAATTCTGACAGTGCTTTGTGTTAGTTGGTTGAAAGCGATAGTGAGAAACTAGTGCTACAGATTAGGGATTAGAAAGCTACAATTATTACAGATCAGAGATTTGAAAGTTATAACTAGTAGTACAGATCAGATCTTTCACAGCTAAAATTAGGTCAATATTACACATCATTAAGTTATAACAAGTAGTACTGGTCAGATCTTTCACAGCTATAATTAGGTCAATATTACACAACATTAAGGTTGAAAGTTATAACTAGTAATACAGGTCAGATCTTTCATAGCTAAAATTAGGTCAATATTACACATCAGGGTTTTGAAAAATAGAATTAGGACAATGCTTACAGATCTTGAGAGTTATAATTATGACACTACAACAGATCAGGGGTTTGAAAAATAGAATTATGACAATGCTTACAGATCAGGTTATAGTTATGGCTTTACTACATAAACCTTGGGGGTGGGGTGGGGGTATAATGAAGACTAATGCTACAGGTTAGGGATTTGAAAACCAGCAACTTCAAAATTCACCTTTCCATTGTATTGTTCCTACTATTTTCTTTTCTCTTTATATTATATGAAAAATTACAAACACAAAATTAAATATATATATATTTCTTTTGCATTGACAATTCATATAATCTTTCTCTCACAAAACAAATAAGAACAAAAATGCTTTATATGAATGAAAATTGGTCGTGTAACATCAGTATTATTATAAGCATATATATAAACATTTAATAAATATAACATCACATTCATTTTTTTAACATTTAAATATAAAGTGTACACAGCAGAAATAAATGCATGCATTTCCATCTTCCATGCTCACATCACCACTAATATTTAAATTTCATCACATACTGGTAGTGACCTACTCTTATCAGTGATACAGTAGCTGTACAACTGTTTTCCAGCATTTCATTTACCAGTTTGGGTAAGGGAAAGAAATGGCAACTTAACCGTTCTTTTGCTTGCAAGACACAAGCTATGTTCAAATATTTCCTTAAAGAGATTAATCAATAACAGTCTTCCTCCCACCCCACCCCCCAATGTGTATTTTCACTAAGGTGTCCTCTGCTGTGAGCTATTATTATTTGTGCATTCACAAAACAAATTTTCTTTCTCATGCAAAAAACAAAAAAAAGTGTAATGTCATACGATTGAAATAAATTGTATAACAATTACCTGAATACACCTTGTCAACCTAACAGAATACCTCTTTTTAATCATTTAAACACTATAAAAAATTTACCAAGCAAAATTAAATACACTTATACTATATTCCTCACTATTAATACTTAAATTTTACCATGAAGCATTTGTGATTGCTCTTAGTGCTGTACTTTCCTTTATTTTTTATTTTATATAAATATATTTTTCCACCTATCTGTGTATAATGCTAAAGCATCCTTGATCTTAGAGCACATGGGAGGTCATTTTATCTCACATGGCCAGCTTTATGTTGCATTGTCGTGTTCACAGGAATGAGAGGGAAGGAAGGAATCAGTGAAGGGATGGGGAAGGAAGGAGAGGGAGGGAGGGAAGGGGAGGAAATCAGTGAGGTGGAGGAAGGGAAAAAAGAAGTTTTCACATGGCCAGCTTTTATGTTGCATTGTCACATTCACGAAACAGAGACAACTTCAAAATAAGTACTCTCAAAACACCAACAGTCAAGATGATTTGCTAAATTATTGCTCAAATTTTCACTTGCAATGTGACTTATAATCAAGCCTTCCAATAAAAAATTCATTTATGTTCCTAGCAATGCATTCATTTTAATTTTCCACCCGTCATGTGATTGACACGTAATATACACATCATACTCTAGTTTTATATAATTCTGTTTCTTGGCATCAGGCTGTCAACTAACATTTTTATTTTCAGAGTTTCAAATTTATTTATCTTGATTCAAAATATATTTCTCGGAATTTAAGAATGCATGTACCAGTGCATCTTTGAAGGGTAGATGGATGGTGGATATAATGTACTAATAAATTTTTCATGCCAACTAAGAGTTAGTAAAAAAATAAAATTAGTATTTGTCATAAAATGTAACAAAAAAATTTAATATAAATGCATTGTCAATTATTAGTAACAAACATCAGTGACAAATACTGTCAGTTATTAGTAACAAACAGTTAAATTTAATATAATTAATTTTAGTTGGCAGGTAAAATTTATATCTTTACTTTCTGAGCAGAAAGTTTTTCATAGCATTGATAAATTTCTGTCACTTCAAAAACTAAATTAACATAGTACTTGTAAAACATTTTATATTGTTGACTTGTTTTTTGTCCTTATTTGTTAACTTGATACTCTAAACTGCTCAGAATTTTGTAAAGTGCAATATATGATCTAATTTAATTACTATGTCACTAATCTCATGTACAAAATCTTACTATTATTTACAGACTATTATAACTATTTTATCGTCTTGCCAGTTTTATTTGTACAAGTTATAGGAATCAGTTAGTCATTCACATAAATATATAACAGTTCTATTAACATTTTCAAGTCCAAAAATTCCATGACTATATCTTCAGTATTTATTATTTAACTTTTATAAGATTTTTCTCTCATTAAATTAATTTTTGTGAAGGTTCCAAATATGTAATTTAGTTTTCAAAGTATACTGACAATGGGAAAGCCAAGCAGCAAATCCTGAGTTGTACATAAAGTGACTCATGAGAATGAAGAATCTTAAGGCTGCTTCAAGATTAAAGTTTTGTATCTTTAAGAAAACTTTAACACTTTATCAGTTGGGACAATACAAAAAAAACTTTTCACTGAATCAGAATGTGAATATTTATATGTTGTGATAGCACACAATTTACAATGTACTATGAGATATACTCAAATTATAAGAGATCCTGAAAAAATTGACAGAACTTGACAGAAGCACTTAATAAAATGTCAGAGAAAAGAGATGATTTGTTTGATTACATTAACACACACAGCCAGTGAATGCTGAAGACAATACTGGAGTGATATGATGACATGATCATGTAGCGGCTGTAGCCAGTGAATGTTGAAGACATTGGAGTGATATGATATGATCATGTAGCCAGTGAATGGTGAAGACAACAATGGGTGATATGATGATGAGCTCTGGATGCTCTAAGAATGGTCCTTGCTGTAACAGTCCAGTCATTCTGAAGTTTCTGCAAAAGACAGAGATAAATTAAGAAGAATACTACTAGTACATTACAAAGTCAAGACACTAAATAAGTGCTCAAGTGTTGTGTAGGTATCAAGTGTGATAACCACTAGTAAGTCAAGATACTAAATAAATGCTCAAGTGTTGGTATCAAGTGAGATTACTACTAGTACATTAGTAAAGTCAAGATACTAAATAAATGCTCAAGTATTGTGTTGGTATCAAGTGAGAATGATGTGAACAGTCAAATGTAAGGTGTCCTACAGCTATTCATCAGTTCTTAATATGAAGGAAATTTTGATGTGTTGATAAACAAGTTTAAGTGATCCCTTAAATATAATGGAAATAACACTTCCAGTAGCTTATTCAGGCAAAGGATGGATGCAGAACACCCCAAAGTTACACTCCTACACATTACACAGAACATCCCAATTGCAATCATACATATTAAGTAGAACATCCTAGTTACACCTTAAATATTATGTAGAACATCCCAGTTACACTCCATTATGTAGAATATACGAAAGTTACACTCATATATATATATATATATTAAATAGAACATACCAGTTACACCACTAATTATTAACCTTTGATATGAACCTCTGTTACACCCATACACATTGTGTAGAACATAGCAGTTACATCCCTATATATTAATTAGAACATCTTACTTACACTCATATACATAGTGTAGATTATCCCAGTTACATTCCTATACACTGAGTAGAACATCATAGTTATATTTATACACACTGTGTAGAACATACCAGTCACACTAGTACACTGTGTAGAAACATCCCAGTTACACTCATCTACATTATGTTGCTTATCCCCAAGTTACACTCATATACAGCACACTCCAAAGTATGTAAACCATATTATATCAAATTAGTTATTTTTAGGTTTTACTATCTGTTATTCATCTCAAACAGAAAAAGGTTTATATATATATATGGAAATAACTGAAACACTCAGGCTACATTTAAGAGATATACATAAAATAACTTGATTACAGTGTAACAGTTTAGATGTGCAAACGAAATAAGTTGATGACTACTACATTCCAGGTCAGCAAGTGAAATAAGTTGACGACAGTGCATTTTTGCATTAACAGTGTTGATGAATCTGTGGCATGAAGTAAAATCTATCATATTTTATATCTCCTCTTATACTTTATAATCTAAATTACTCTTAGGATTATACTAAATATTTCCTGCAATGCTAGTGACAAGTTTATAATTTCTAAGTACAGTGTATGCAGAGAGAGAGAGAGAGAGAGCTAACGATCCAAATTCTCAAGAAGATAAAAGACATTTTAGTTTGTTCAGTCATGAGCAAGTTAGTCTGTTCATCATCAAATTTATTCTTATAAATGCTCTAAGTGCTTTAATCATACACTAAATCATCCATTTGCAAACCATGTGTGAGTGTTTATACCTTTGTGTGTGCATGCGTGTGAGTGAGTGTGTGTTATGTGTGTGAATGTATGTATGTATGAATATGAACAAATGAGAAGCATGAATAAAACGAATTTACAAATATACAGTTTTAACAAACAATGACAGAGATAGTGCTATTCTTGCTGATGAAAAATGTCATGAGAACCCTCTTGAAAATAACCGAACATCAAACATGCAAGGAAACAAATTCTAGGCAGATGGACCCAGATAAGCAAAAAATGTTGAAACTATGACTTAATTTTACATTCATTATGTTGAAAAAGTGCCTGATGATGAGTGCAATCTTTTAACAGATGTGTACAAATGTGTGTGAAGATAAGTGCAGTCTTTTAGAAGTTGTGTACAAATGTGTCTAAAGTTGAGTGAAATTTTCTAAAGTTGGATATGCATACATGAGATCACATATGTACTTACAGCATAAAACAAAAAGAAGACATCTCACTTCTACTGTGAAAAGGTGGTCAGTGAACAGTTCTTGAAATCCTAATACAAATAAAAATATGACTATATAGCAAGAAATTCAAGTACAAGAGTTTTGAAAAAAATGTAGTGACTAACAGTTTCACTCTCTATTCTTTCTCATTTGGTCAAACATGCAAGTTATGGTCTTAAACCACACTCTGGACACAAAGAATGTTGTTATGGTCTAAAAGTTAAACTAAATTCTGGATACAAGGAATGTTGTTATGGACTAAAAGTTAAACTACATTCTGGATACAAGGAAGGTTGTTGTGATGGTCTAAAAGTTAAAGAACAATCTAGATACAAAGAATGATTTTGTGGTTGTGTAAAAGTTAACTACACTCTGGATATAAGAAATGTTGTTATGGTCCAAAACTACACTCTAGATACAAGGAATGCTGCTGTGATGATCTAAAAGTTAAAGTACAATCATGATACAAGGAATGTTGTGATGGTCTAAAAGTTAAACTAAACTTTTGATATAAAGGATGTTGTTGTTATGGTCAAAAAAGTTAAACTACAGTCTGGATACAAAGAATGTAATTGCAAATGTCCTGGGTGACATTGAACATACCTATATAAAGCCACATGACACATATTTGATCTCCCTCCTCTCCTCTTCCCACATTCAGGCTCTTGGAATTGAATTCTTTAAAGTAAAAATGGACTATGTATTCATTCAGTAAATTAATATTATTTATTCATGAGAAATTGACACTTAACAGTAAATTGGTAATATTTCTTAATCTTTTAGATCAGGAGCTAATATGACAATGTTTAATTGTTTACAGCATTATAGGTGTGACATGTTTTGCAAATATTAAATCACTCAATTTCATATTTCTGATTTTAATCTGTTTAAAGCAGTATAAGTTTCACATTTTTAGTATTATTAAACTCCATTTCATTCATCTGATTTTAATCTATTACAGCATTATAATTTTGACATATTTTGTATTATTAAATAACTCCATTTTGTATTAGTGATTAGAAGAATTTTAGACGAGTGAATAATAGAGAAAGGATCAACTCAGACAAAAATAGTTAAAATGAAAAAATAATTCAAATAAGGATTTTTTTTGCCATTTCAGTGTGCCATTTATTGTGAAATTAATTTTTAATCAAATATTTACTTCAATATAAAATTTAAACATACAGATATATAACAGAATATAAACTTATTAGATATAAACCTATATGATGTGATGGTTCTTGTAATTCTGGGTCTGAGTATCACTTCTCTCCGGCTCCAATGCATGGTCAAATTCGATGGTAGGCAGTGTCACAGCTATGAAACCAAAATCATAGTAAACCAAATGCAGTATATTTTACCAAACACAAGTCTCATAATTATGGTGCTAAATCTAAATCACATTTTATGTAACACACTAATAAATAAATTTGTGTCTAGCTACTCTTCAATTAATTAATGTTTTATCAGCAAACAGATAAGAACTGCAAGCTACCTTACCTCTTATATCTGTGTTTTCATTTACAACAAACGACTTTGTATTTAACGTGTGTATGTATGTCTATGCATGGGTGAATGTATGCATCCAAGTATATAAACAAATGAGAAAAGTGAATTTACAAAATATCTAGTTTTAACAATAACACAGAATGTCATGAATGACAATAACCATACATCCAACTTGCAAGAAAGCAAATTCCATGCAAATGGACTCTGATGAACAAAAATTTTGACTGTATGACTTATAATTTGCTTTCAGAATGTTTAAAATGTATTTCTGATGAAAATTCCAGCAGTTGGGTAAACATACATGAGATCAGATAAGTACTTAAGTTACAGCAAAAAAAAAAAAAAAAGAAGAGATCTTGATTCTGCCATTAACAGTTGGTCACTGATGACTGTGAAGAAGTGTGGTCACATGATCAGTTCTTGGAACTCTGAGAATAATTCAAATTATGACTACCGGTGTGAAGTTTTAAGTTCAAGCAAGTACAATAGTTGTGAAAAATGTTAGTGTTCTAACAGTTTCACTATCTATTCTCTCTCATCTAGCCAAACATGCCAGTCACAGTCTGAAAGTTAAACTACACTCTGAAAGAGTGAATGAAAGAAAGAATGCTGTTGTGATGATCTGAAAGTTAAACTACACTCTGGATACAAGGAATGTTGTTATGATCTAAAAATTAAACTACACTCTAGATACAAGGAATGTTCTTAAGATCTAAAATTTAAACTACACTCTGGATACAAGGAACTGTTGCTATGATCTTAAAGTTAAACTACAATCTGGATACAAGGAAAACTTTTGTTATGATCTTAAAGTTAAACTACAATCTGGATACAAGTAAAGCTGTTGTTATGATCTTAAAGTTAAACTACAATCTGGATACAAGCTGTTGTTATGATCTTAAAGTTAAACTACATGCTGGAGATAAAGAATGCTGTTGCAAATGACCTGGGTGACATTGAACATAAAGTCAAGTGACAAGTATTTGATCTCCCTCCTCTCCTCTTCCCAGGCTCAGGCTCTCGGGAATGAATTCTTTAAAATAAAAATAGACTATGCATTCATTTATTTTAATTCAGGAGAAATTAAAACCTAACAGTAAATTGGTAATATTTCTTAATTTTTTTTGATCAGGAGCTAATATGACAATGTTTATTTGTTACAACATTACAGGTTTGACATGTTTTGCAATTATTAAATCACTCAGTTTCATATTTCTTATTTTAATCTGTGAGGAATATAGGTTTTACATTTTTTGTATTGTTAAACAAATCCATTTCATACTTTTGATTTTAACCTGATACAGTATAAGTTTGACATATTTTTCATTATTCCATTTCATACTTCTGATTGTAATCTTTTAACAACATTATTAGTTTGACATAGTTTGCATTATTAAATAACTCCATTTCATACTTCTGATTGTAATCTTTTCATAACATTGTAAGTTTGACTTTTTTTTTGCATTATTAAATAACTCCATTTCTTACTTCTGGTTGTAATCTTTTACAGCATTACAAGTCTGACATATTTGCATTAAATGTATTACAAAACTCCATTTCACACTTCTGACTGTAATCTTTAAGAGCATTACAAATCTGACAAATTTTGCATTATTAAATAACTCCATTTCACACTTCTGACTGTAATCTTTAAGAGCATTACAAGTCTGACAAATTTTGCATTATTAAACATCTCCATTTCGTGCTTCTGAGTGTATGTAATCTTTTACATCATTATAAGTTTTACATATTTTGCATTATTAAATAATTCCATTTCATATTTCTAATTAGAAAAATTTTAGGAGATGAGGAATTAATGGAGAAAGATCTGCTCAGATAAAAATGGATACAACAAAAAAATAATTTAGACAAGGTTTCTTTTTTCAATCCATTATGCCATTTATTGTGAAAACTCAAACATTTATTGCAATATACAATTTCAACATACTGATAAATAATATCTCCAGACATCTACGTGTATGATGTTATAGTTCATGTAATTTGGGGCCATGAGTGCTGCATCTCTCAGATTTTAATCCATGGTCAAATTATATGGTAGGCAGTTTGGATCTAAATGCACATGCACAAGTGGGCCCTTTCTAACTGCCATCCACAGTGAGCACGATTTGAAAAAAAAGTGAATCTCAGTTCCATGTGTTGTCATAGTGTGAGCATCTCTGCACTGAGTGTGATTCTACTGTTAAAGATACACATGTATTTAAATAAAACTACTGTCTTAAATGCAAGTCAACTACATGTACTTCATCTGATGCTCATCTGAAGACAAAAATAGTCATGTTGGACTTGCCCACAGACATGTCAGGTCTCAAATGTGGTGTATAAATATGTTTCAACAAAATATAATCTATGGGCACTTTACTATTCATTATAATTTTTACTATACCTGATTTGAATTTTATGAGCACCTGTCATAATGTTCTCCATAAATAATTAATACAGTCTGAGCAAAAAATACTCAAATATTTAATAAAAGCATGACGAATGCAAAATGCATTATTTCTAATATTATTTTACTGGAAAAGTTGATGCATTAAAGTACATAATACTCTTAATCTGTTTAAAATTATGAAAACAATATACCTGATGATGAATGATGAAAATTAGTTCTGTCGGCTCCTGGTGTGGCTTCAACACTTAGCTGGAGAAAACTATCTTGTCAGCACACAACAGATAAATAAACACAAAATTAGAAATTTTGAAAAAGAAAAGCACATTACTAAATGTTTGTTATGTTTTATTATACATTTTAGTCAAATTACCACTAAAATAGCTTGCTTTGTTAACATAATCTAACAGTGAACAGCTGCAATCTAAAACTAAAGTATTTTTGAGCTAGACTGCAGCTGTTTTGATGTAAGAATCTGTCATACTGTGTAAAACAGTGCAAACTATTTATTAACACAGTCTAACACTGCCTTGTAGCAAACAGTTGCAAACTTAGCAACAAAATAAACAATGTGTTATTATACACACATTACCCAAAAGCACTACACTACAGCAAGGGATGTTGGTACTAAATTATGGTACTAAAATACTGTATTTTGTCGATATATTGCCTTGCAGCATTAATAATCTGCAAATCTGCCATAATCTAGTACTGGAACATTGTATTTTGTGAATATAACCTAACAGTTGCAAACTAGTGCTAAAAAATCTTATTTTGCTAACATAGCATAACATCCACACACACACAGTCAGCAGTCAAAATCTAGTATTAAAATATTTCATTTGCTTAACTTAATGTAACACTATCTTACATCAGTCAAAATCTAGCCTGAATATTTTTAACTGCCTTAGAGCAAAAATTAGCAATCTAGTACTAATTGATATCTTGTTTTGTTCACACAAGCAAAAGTTTCTTATAGCATTAGCAAACAAAGAAAGACCATAGTCTTGCAATCCAGTGAGAGGATGTCAGGGCAACAGAACAAGGACAAACCTGGAAGTCAGCAGAGAACATGCAGCATACTTCACATATCTTTTATTTCAACTTTAATTCTAAAATCTTTTCTTGTTATTGGTCTGTGAGATAATGCTTAAAGAAGTCATATACTCTATATACACACACATACATATATATATATACATACTGTTTTTCATTTTACATGACTTTTTAATATTTAATTTTCTACATCTTCTTAGTCCAAGGATGTTGAAGAATTTTTTTTTCCTTAAACAAAAGTGCACACACTCATGAAAATAGCTTCCTCGTATTCTTCCAACATAAAAAAAACACGCATATGCACACACACATGCACACACACACACACACACACACACACACACACACACACACACACACGCATGCACACACACACTTTACATCATCAATAAATAAGTTCAAGGATTGGACTACAATCACCAAAACATTTGAATAGAGAAAATAAAGCATCTTTAAACAGATTAAAAGGTTGGATTATAATTTAATTTGAATTGGAAGGACTAAACTATTTTAAAACCAACCTCACTAGAATATATTTTAAAATAAATATAAGCAACAGAAGAGGGTGTTCTTTTCAAACATATAAACACAAGTGATAGCACTACAAGTAAAACCAAGTATTTTATGATCAAATAATGTGCACTTTTTGATGAACTCACCATCTTTAAATGGTTTACCTGCTTTAGCAATCATCTCACTCACCACTTAGCTAGCTTTGACTGCCGCATCACTCTCTTTGCTTGCTTTCTTGAAAAAATCTTGTTGCCTCAGTAAACATGTTTTAAGTTTGGTGACTCGGTCCTCTCTCTCATCTACCTGGTATTTTGCATACTCCTCAGCATGTCTAGTTGAGTAATGACGTCTGATGTACTCCTTGTGCACCGCAACTTTCTCTGTGCATATAAAACACGTCGGGATGTCCCCGTGCTCAACAAAAAAGTAGTCCATCTCCCACTTCTCCTGAAATTGTCTGTGCTCATCGCCAACTTTTCTCTTCACAGCAGATTTTGAGTAAGACATGACTGGGGATGGGTTACAAAATAAAACAAAAACAAAGAAACGTATTTGCACTGGGTGACAGGATGTATTTTCTCTCCACTCGATGGCAATCACGTTTCAAGTGACTAACTTTCAGCACGTTTTCCTACTTTGCGGCGTGTAGCGGTCTAACTCTCTCAGTCACGTTAACTTTACTCCTGGTTGAGCGTGGTTTAAGGCTTTCATCAGAGATGTTCTCACCTTTGTAGGTGCTCCACCAGGGCATCGCATCCTTCACTTTTTTCCAGGGTGCGGGCATGCCGTCGTGTTCGTCATTGTTATGCTTTGGGTGATTTTTAGACGTTTGTGCGATGTAAATTTTTTTTTAATTTATTTATTTTTTAATATTTTTTTTTAAAAGTTAAATAGAGTCTGTCTTAGTCCTCTTTTCAGAGTCACTCCAGTGCTGTCGGTGTTTCTCGGTGGCGCTGGGCAAAAAAAAAAAAATCAAAAAAATCCAGTAGTTGCCGGTGTATGTCCGTGGCTGACTGGTCCGTGTGTACTTCTACAGAGCACAAGGGACCTCTCACCGAGTTTCAGACTCTGGCGATTTCTTCCCCCGTGATGTAGTCGTACTCCGGAAAAAAAAAGAAAAATGAAAACTATATTCAATACCATGTCCCTTTGTGGTGTGTTGTTTCACTGTATTTAGTCCGCCATCGGTTTCCGTTCTGGGGACGTCCAGGGTGCCTTGGCAGCTGGTGTAGTTGGTTGTAGGTGTTGAACAGCCACCATAAGAATTCGGCGGGTGGCAACCGGTCTCTGTCGTTGTGGTTGTGTTCGTAATATTCCTGGTTTCTTTTTTCTAATTTTTGCTGTACTCTGATCCACTTAGGAGGGCGGTTTCTTTTTTTCCTCTTTTCTGTTTGCGTCGTGGTGATGAATTATTTTTTTCGCTGACGTTGTCTGTATTACTATCGGCAAGCATTGTTGTGAGCAAAAAACGCGTCTCTCATCTGTGTGTAGGCCTTTAGGGTCTATAATCTATATAGAATCAGCTTGCTAGAGCTAGATGTTTTGAACTTTGCTAAACAGTAGCAATATGTAACAGGCTTGGGGAAAGAAAGTCCCTGAGTTTCAACACAACGCGCTGGTTGTTATCCTGAGGTATGGTAGCCCACAGGTGACAAAAACTATAAAACTCCCAAGGTGTGTGAGAAAAACGTGCGGGCCGCACTATAATTAAACTTTGATATCAAGTGGGGGCCACAAAATATCGTCTCGCAGGCCGCAAATGGCACGCGAACCACGAGTTTGAGACCCCTAAAGTAGCCAGTGAATGCTGAAGACATTGGAGTGATATGATATGATCATGTAGCCAGTGAATGGTGAAGACAACAATGGGTGATATGATGATGAGCTCTGGATGCTCTAAGAATGGTCCTTGCTGTAACAGTCCAGTCATTCTGAAGTTTCTGCAAAAGGCAGAGATAAATTAAGAAGAATAGGGCCTACTACTAGTACATTACAAAGTCAAGACACTAAATAAGTGCTCAAGTGTTGTGTTGGTATCAAGTGAGAATGATGTGAACAGTCAAATGTAAGGTGTCCTACAGCTATTCATCAGTTCTTAATATGAAGGAAATTTTGATGTGTTGATAAACAAGTTTAAGTGATCCCTTAAATATAATGGAAATAACACTTCCAGTAGCTTATTCAGGCAAAGGATGGATGCAGAACACCCCAAAGTTACACTCCTACACATTACACAGAACATCCCAATTGCAATCATACATATTAAGTAGAACATCCTAGTTACACCTTAAATATTATGTAGAACATCCCAGTTACACTCCATTATGTAGAATATACGAAAGTTACACTCATATATATATATATATGAGTGTAACTTTCGTATATTCTACATAATGGAGTGTAACTGGGATGTATATATATATATATATATTAAATAGAACATACCAGTTACACCACTAATTATTAACCTTTGATATGAACCTCTGTTACACTCATACACATTGTAGAACATAGCAGTTACATCCCTATATATTAAGTAGAACATCTTACTAACACTCTTATACATAGTGTAGAATATCCCAGTTACATTCCTATACACTGAGTAGAACATCATAGTTATATTTATACACACTGTGTAGAACATACCAGTCACACTAGTACACTGTGTAGAAACATCCCAGTTACACTCATCTACATTATGTTGCTTATCCCCAAGTTACACTCATATACAGCACACTCCAAAGTATGTATACCATATATCAAATTAGTTATTTTTAGGTTTTACTATCTGTTATTCATCTCAAACAAAAAAAGGTTTATATATATATGGAAATAACTGAAACTCACATTCAGGCTACATTTAAGAGATATACATAAAATAACTTGATTACAGTGTAACAGTTTAGATGTGCAAACGAAATAAGTTGATGACTACTACAGTCCAGGTCAGCAAGTGAAATAATTTGATGACAGTGCATTTTTGTATTAACAGTGTTGATGAATCTGTGGCATGAAGTAAAATCTATCATATTTTAAGAAATACTTTATACTTTATAATCCAAATTACTCTTAGGATTATAATAAATATTTCCTGCAATGTTAGTGACAAGTTTATAATTTCTAAGTATGCAGAGAGAAAGAGAGAGCTAACGATCCAAATTCTCAAGAAGATAAAAGACATTTTAGTTTGTTCAGTCATGAGCAAGTTAGTCTGTTCATCATCAAATTTATTCTTATAAATGCTCTAAGTGCTTTAATCATACACTAAATCATCCATTTGCAAACCATGCGTGAGTGTTTAAACCTTTGTGTGTGCATGCGTGTGAGTGAGTGTGTGTTATGTGTGTGAATGTATGTATGTATGAATATGAACAAATGAGAAGCATGAATAAAATGAATTTACAAATATACAGTTTTAACAAACAATGACAGAGATAGTGCTATTCTTGCTGATGAAAAATGTCATGAGAACCCTCTTGAAAATAACCGAACATCAAACATGCAAGGAAACAAATTCTAGGCAGATGGACCCTGATAAGCAAAAAATTTTGAAACTATGACTTAATTTTACATTCAGTATGTTGAAAAAGTGTCTGATGATGAGTGCAATCTTTTAACAGTTGTGAACAAATGTGTGTGAAAATGTGTGTGAAGATAATTGATGTGTGTGAAGATAAGTGCAGTCTTCTAGCAGTTGCGTACAAAAGTGCAGTCTTCTAACAGTTGTGTACAAATGTGTGTGAAGATTAAGTGCAGTCTTCTAGCAGTTGTGTACAAATGTGTGTGAAGATAAGTGATGTGTGTGAAGATAAGTGCAGTCTTCTAGCAGTTGTGTACAAATGTGTCTAAAGTTGAGTGAAATTTTCTAGAGTTGGATATGCATAAATGAGATCACATATGTACTTACAGCATAAAACTAAAAGAAGACATCTCACTTCTACTGTGAAAAGGTGGTCAGTGAACAGTTCTTGAAATCCTAATACAAATAAAAATATGACTATATAGCAAGAAATTCAAGTACAAGAGTTTTGAAAAAAAATGTAGTGACTAACAGTTTCACTCTCTATTCTCTCTCATTTGGTCAAACATGCAAGTTATGGTCTTAAACCACACTCTGGACACAAAGAATGTTGTTATGGTCTAAAAGTTAAACTAAATTCTGGATACAAGGAATGATGTTATGGACTAAAAGTTAAACTACACTCTGGATACAACGAAGGTTGTTGTGATGGTCTAAAAGTTAAAGAACAATCTAGATACAAAGAATGATTTTGTGGTTGTGTAAAAGTTAACTACACTCTGGATACAAGAAATGTTGTTATGGTCCAAAACTACACTCTAGATAAAGGAATGCTGCTGTGATGATCTAAAAGTTAAAGTACAATCATGATACAAGGAATGTTGTGATGGTCTAAAAGTTAAACTAAACTTTTGATATAAAGGATGTTGTTGTTAGGGTCAAAAAGGTTAAACTACAGTCTGGATACAAAGAATGTAATTGCAAATGTCCTGGGTGACATTGAACATACCTATATAAAGCCACATGACAAATATTTGATCTCCCTCCTCTCCTCTTCCCACATTCAGGCTCTTGGAATTGAATTCTTTAAAGTAAAAATGGACTATGTATTCATTCAGTAAATTAATATTATTTATTCATGAGAAATTGACACTTAACAGTAAATTGGTAACATTTCTTAATCTTTTAGATCAGGAGCTAATATGACAATGTTTAATTGTTTACAGCATTATAGGTTTGACATGTTTTGCAAATATTAAATCACTCAATTTCATATTTCTGATTTTAATCTGTTTAAAGCAGTATAGGTTTCACATTTTTAGTATTATTAAACTCCATTTCATTCATCTGATTTTAATCTATTACAGCATTATAATTTTGACATATTTTGTATTATTAAATAACTCCATTTTGTATTAGTGATTAGAAGAATTTTAGACGAGTGAATAATAGAGAAAGGATCAACTCAGACAAAAATAGTTAAAATGAAAAAATAATTCAAATAAGGATTTTTTTGCCATTTCAGTGTGCCATTTATTGTGAAATTATTTTTTAATCAAATATTTACTTCAATATAAAATTTAAACATACAGATATATAACAGAATATAAAATTTTTAGATATAAACCTATATGATGTGATGGTTCTTGTAATTCTGGGTCTGAGTATCACTTCTCTCCGGCTCCAATGCATGGTCAAATTAGATGGTAGGCAGTGTCACAGCTATGAAACCAAAATCATAGTAAACCAAATGCATTATTTTGTTTTTTTACCAAACACAAGTCGCATAATTATGGTGCTAAATCTAAATCACATTTTATGTAACACACTAATGAATACATTTGTGTCTAGCTACTCTTCAATTCTAGCTACTTTTCAATTAATTAATGTTTTATCAGCATACAGATAAGAACTTACCTCTTATATCTGTGTTTTCATTTACAGCAAACGACTTTGTTATTTAACGTGTGTATGTATGTCTATGTATGGGTGAATGTATGCATCCAAGTATATAAACAAATGAGAAAAGTGAATTTACAAAATATCTAGTTTTAACAATAACACAGAATGTCATGAATGACAATAACCATACATCCAACTTGCAAGAAAAGCAAATTCCAGGCAAATGGACTCTGATGAACAAAAATTTTGACTGTATGACTTATCATTTGCTTTCAGAATGTTTAAAATGTATTTCTGATGAAAAGTGTAATCTTCCAGCAGTTGGGTAAACATGCATGAGATCAGATAAGTACTTAAGTTACAGCAAAAAGAAAAACAAAAAGAAGAGATCTTGATTCTGCCATTAACAGTTGGTCACTGATGACTGTGAAGAAGTGTGGTCACATGATCAGTTCTTGGAACTCTGAGAATAATTCAAATTATGACTACCAGTGTGAAGTTTTAAGTTCAAGCAAGTACAATAGTTGTGAAAAATGTTAGTGTTCTAACAGTTTCACTATCTATTCTCTCTCATCTAGCCAAACATGCCAGTCACAGTCTGAAAGTTAAACTACACTCTGAAAGAGTGAATGAAAGAAAGAATGCTGTTGTGATGATCTGAAAGTTAAACTACACTCTGGATACAAGGAATGTTGTTATGATCTAAAAATTAAACTACACTCTAGATACAAGGAATGTTCTTATGATCTAAAAATTAAACTACACTCTAGATACAAGGAATGTTCTTATGATCTAAAAATTAAACTACACTCTAGATACAAGGAATGTACTTATGATCTAAAAGTTAAACTACACTCTGGATACAAGGAACTGTTGTTATGATCTTAAAGTTAAACTACAATCTGGATACAAGGAAAACTGTTGTTATGATCTTAAAGTTAAAGTACAATCTGGATACAAGTAAAGCTGTTGTTATGATCTTAAAGTTAAACTACATGCTGGAGACAAGCTGTTGTTATAATACAAGGAATGCTGCTGTGATGATCTAAAAGTTAAAGTACAATCATGATACAAGGAATGTTGTGATGGTCTAAAAGTTAAACTAAACTTTTGATATAAAGGATGTTGTTGTTAGGGTCAAAAAGGTTAAACTACAGTCTGGATACAAAGAATGTAATTGCAAATGTCCTGGGTGACATTGAACATACCTATATAAAGCCACATGACAAATATTTGATCTCCCTCCTCTCCTCTTCCCACATTCAGGCTCTTGGAATTGAATTCTTTAAAGTAAAAATGGACTATGTATTCATTCAGTAAAATAATATTATTTATTCAAGAGAAATTGACACTTAACAGTAAATTGGTAATATTTCTTAATCTTTTGGATCAGGAGCTAATATGACAATGTTTATTTGTTACAGCATTATAGGTTTGACATGTTTTGCAAATATTAAATCACTCAATTTCATATTTCTGATTTTAATCTGTTTAAAGCAGTATAGGTTTCACATTTTTAGTATTATTAAACTCCATTTCATTCATCTGATTTTAATCTATTACAGCATTATAATTTTGACATATTTTGTATTATTAAATAACTCCATTTTGTATTAGTGATTAGAAGAATTTTAGACAAGTGAATAATGGAGAAAGGATCAACTCAGACAAAAATAGTTAAAATGAAAATATAATTCAAATAAGTATTTTTTTGCCATTTCAGTGTGCCATTTATTGTGAAATTAATTTTTAATCAAATATTTACTTCAATATAAAATTTAAACATACAGATATATAACAGAATATAAACTTATTAGATATAAACCTATATGATGTGATGGTTCTTGTAATTCTGGGTCTGAGTATCACTTCTCTCCGGCTCCACGCATGGTCAAATTAGATGGTAGGCAGTGTCACAGCTATGAAACCAAAATCATAGTAAACCAAATGCATTATTTTGATTTTTTTACCAAACACAAGTCGCATAATTATGGTGCTAAATCTAAATCACATTTTATGTAACAAACTAATGAATACATTTGTGTCTAGCTACTCTTCAATTCTAGCAACTTTTCAATTAATTAATGTTTTATCAGCATACAGATAAGAACTGCAAGCTACCTTACCTCTTATATCTGTGTTTTCATTTACAGCAAACGACTTTGTTATTTAACATGTGTATGTATGTCTATGCATGGGTGAATGTATGCATCCAAGTATATAAACAAATGAGAAGAGTGAATTTACAAAATATCTAGTTTTAACAATAACACAGAATGTCATGAATGACAATAACCATACATCCAACTTGCAAGAAAGCGAATTCCAGGCAAATGGACTCTGATGAACAAAAATTTTGACTGTATGACTTATAATTTGCTTTCAGAATGTTTAAAATGTATTTCTGATGAAAAGTCTGCCATCATGATTGCTTGTCTGTATAATTATCAAGATGAAAAGGAAAATTACTTGAAATTAGCACCAAGTACAGACTCTCAGAAATCACTCCTTGCAATAAAAATTTAAATATATGTAAAGAAATCAAATATTACTTTTCTGAATTTTTAAACATCTTTCTATTTTGTAAAGAACACATGAAATGACTAATTGCCCTGTACTTTTACACTAGATGTACACTACTTTTACAGTAGATATCAATAAGGTAAGATAATCTCTCATATTTACATGTATATAAATACTGATAACTATAAAGATTTCTTTTAATAAAATGTATAACTGTAAGAAAGACTTTTATTTAAGAAAATGTTTATATCACTTTTTAAAGAGGTAATTGAAACTATATTTTAACACACATACTTGCATTAAATAAAGAAAGGATGAATTCTTACCAACCAATTCCATTTCCTCAAGTCCAGCAATCTTCAGCCATCATCAGTAAAAGATACATCTTTATTTACTTAAGGAAAATATTTTCAAATACCAACGAATATTGGTATACCAAAGTGTTAAATGTTCTTCCCTTAATTAAAAAAAAATCACATCTTTACATTTTTATACAAAATATTTTATTGTCTTCTCTTTTACTAATACTCTTTTAAAATATGCTACAAATTAAAAAAAAAAACAACAAATATTTCTTTTCAAATGAGAAAAAATAATTATGCAAATAAAAATGCTTGTTTAAATAATCTAATAATTACAAACCAAAATGAAAAATAATTTCTTATTTGCATCTTTTTCAACAGCTGTATCCATAAGGATAGTGAGAACACAATTCTGGACATCATGGCAAAGTGGTACCATGAAAATATCAAGATGAAATTACTTTCAGTGAAATAAACCAACTATACAGATTAAAACATGAAAATGCAAACAAACCTTTCCCCACAGTAAATGAAACTACTTTACTGGCACAAAGCTAGTCTTGGTCTAGAGGGCAGAATGCTAAGAACTATTTACTACCACATATACATAAATACTACTGATATAAAATGTGTACACACATGCACATATACACATACTACTGATACCAAACACATACACACATATTGCTACAGAGACACAAGCTAATGATACAAAATACAAGCACATACATATACACAGTTGTCATCACAGAGACACACGCACACAAATTATACACTTACTACCACATATACATATACTGCATGTTCCATATGCACTACACACACTCCTCAGTCACTCCATGCTCCACGTGCACTCCATGCTTGTCAAGCTTACTACTAAAAATTGTGCAGCATCATCCATCTGGGAAAATGCATAAATGCAACCATCATATGATGGCATACATTTTGCACAAGATTGAATCACTGCTTTGAGCTTAAATCTGCTCACCATATTTACAATTAAATGGCAGCATGTCCTATTTTCCTAGTTAGTATTTTTAGTACAATGTCAGTAGTGGGAATAAACAATGTTAGTGGCATGCTGATTAATACATTAACATTCTATTCTAGTTAGTATTTTAAGTACAAAGTTAGTAGTGGGAATAAACAATGTTAGTGGCATGCTGATTAATACATTAACAATCTATTCTAGTTAGTATTTTTAGTACAAAGTTAGTAGTGGGAATAAACAATGTTAGTGGCATGCTTAACATTCTATTCTAGTTAGTATTTTTAGTACAAAGTTAGTAGTGGGAGTAAACAATGTTAGTGGCATGCTGATTAATACATTAACATTCTATTCTAGTTAGTATTTTTAGTACAAAGTTAGTAGTGGGAGTAAACAATGTTAGTGGCATGCTGATTAATAGATTAACATTCTATTCTAGTTAGTATTTTTAGTACAAAGTTAGTAGTGGGAGTAAACAATGTTAGTGGCATGCTGAATAATACATTAACATTCTATTCTAGTTAGTATTTTTAGTACAAAGTTAGTAGTGGGAATAAACAATGTTAGTGGGATGCTGATTAATATGTTAGCATACTATCCTATCATAGAATATCATACTGCTCCCTTCAGGAGGCCTTTCGTGCTGGGGCAGTATGTATTCCTTCTCGCTGCCGCTAGGTTCCAATCTGTGGGTGAGCCCACCATGACCTTGAGGATCATCTGGTGGAACTCCCAACATATCCCTGGTAGGGTCTTCCCCCTTTCTGTCTCCCAACTGAAATATATCACCCTAGGATAGGTGAAGAGATTCAGTAAAAAAAAAAAAAAATACTGGGTTGCCGGCTCATTCACTAGAGCAGATTTCATCAGAATGCAATGTGTGCAGTATAACATACATAATCTTCAAGCAGAGGTGCTTGAAGATTATGTATGTTATATGTGTCTTTGCAACCATGAGAGAGAGACACACACACAAGAAAAATTTTTAAAAAATAATAGTTTATCTTAATTTTAAGGTATTATTGAGCTGTTAGATGTTGTACTCTAAATAAAATCTTTAAATAGCAGCAATATGCAAAACTGTAAATTTATTGTTTTAATAGGTCCATTCATATGATAATCTAGCTGAGTCCATAGATAGTAAAATGCAAGATAATTACTACTTCAAATTAAGAGTAATGTAATAGCATAAATCTGAAGATTTAAAAATAGGTAGAATTTTACTTAGTCAAGAATTATATAGAATTTATACAATTAATTTTGAATCAACATGAATAATCATTTTTGAGCCAATGTATTTGTTACATGATGCAAGGACTCTGTTATGAAAAAGCATGAATGCAAAGAAGAAATTTAGCTTTTAGTCAATGGTGCAAACATGTGTGTCCTTTACAAAGTTGCATGGAAAATAAAATGATGTTTTAGATCAATCTCAATGCCTTCCAGAAATACATGAAGCAGTTCCTTTAATGCATTTTATAGAAGAAGAGCATGAGTCACAGATCTGTTTTGAGTAGTGGTGATGGCTGTTAAGGAGGTCAAGCTTAAATGCAATGTTCAATATAATTTTATAAAATTAAAATATCATTGATGATTAGCTGGACACAAACCAAATAGTGTTTAAAAAAAGAAAAGGAAATAGTGTGACATCACAAAATTTGGAACTCTTTCTTCTCTTTACCATTTGTTCACATTTCCCAATATCTTCCTCTGTTGTGTGACATGGCACACTTTATGGACAATAATAAAGAGAAAGTCATTGGTATTAAATGACACCAAAAATAAATCCTTTTGAAATTACTTTAAAAATGCAAATAATATTCCTAAGTAAAATCAATTTTAAAAACATGTATACTTATTACTTTTACAGTGAATCAGACTTCATTTCTGAATCTTCTTTGATTTTAAATTTGTTAATATGTTCTCAAAATGTGTCTGTTTATATACTTAATGAGGTGTTCTCTTGCATAATTTTTTTTGCTTCTGACTTAAATATGCAAAAACAATTGGGATTTCACTGGAATACTATATAAGCTTTTAGTTCTAAATGATTTCTTCAATTGAACAAGGCTTTTTAAAAAACAATCATAAATATAATCATTAGTTGTTAGTTCTAAATTATTTTTAAAATGAATAAGCTCTTTGAAAAAAACCAATCATAAATATAATCATTAGCTTTTCGTTCTAAATTATTTTTCAAATGATGTGAAACCCTTTGGATACTAAGCAGACTTTTATTTTAACTTGATGAAGAATAGGTGAAGTATCAATGAAAAGAATCAACTTATTATTATTAAAGCCACTGATAAATGTCAGTAAACATTTCACAATACTTGACATACCTGACATAGAGTTTAATTAGGAACCATTGAAAACAAACATGAGAGATCTTGTCTTCAGAAATATTTATGGGATATATGTGCTGAGGAAATAGCAGATAAAGAGATCTAGAATATGTTAATGTTCTCCAAATATAAAATATAGCAGAAAAATTCTGCCTCTTGATAGAAGTTCAAGAAACATTAAGAAAGTCTAAAGCAGAACTGACAGACAGCTCCTGACAGTTGTTCACAAGGTAAAAAGAAAGCAGAACTGATGGACAGTCCCTGACAGTTGTTCTCAAAGTATAAAGAAAGCAGAATTGATGGACAGCTCCCGACAGTTGTTCTCAAGGTATAAAGAAAGCAGAATTGATGGACAGCTCCTGACAGTTGTTCTCAAGGTATAAAGAAAACAGAACTGATGGACAGCTCCTGACAGTTGTTCTCAAGGTATAAAGAAAGCAGAAAACAGAACAGTAGAACTTTTCTAGACACTGAGAGTATACAAATAGAAAGTAGCAAATGAAGATGTAGATCTTGTTTCCAGAATATATATAAATATATACTGGTTTCTAGATAGTGAGAGTATACAAAGTAGCAAATGAAGATGTAGGTCTTGTTTCCAGAATATATATAAATAGATACTGGTTTCTAGATGGTAAGAGTATACAAATAGAAAATAGCAAATGTTTCCAGAATATATATAAATAGATATTGTTTCCATAAGTACATGAAGCAGTAAGAAAAAGTCAAATGAAACATTATATTTTCTTCCTTAGTATCAAATGACAAATAAAGTCTTCAGATATACATGAAATATTATGAAAAGTATCAAATGACAAATAAAGTCTTCAGATGTACATGAAGTATTATGAAAAGTATCAAATGAAATAGAAAGTCTTCAGATATACATGAAGTATTATGAAAAGTATCAAATGAAATAGAAAGTCTTCAGATATACATGAAGTATTATGAAAAGTATCAAATGACAAATAAAGTCTTCAGATGTACATGAAGTATTATGAAAAGTATCAAATGAAATAGAAAGTCTTCAGATATACATGAAGTATTATGAAAAGTATCAAATGAAATAGAAAGTCTTTAGAATTAGATGTACATGAAGTATTATAAAAAGTATCAAATGAAATAGAAAGTCTTCAGATATACATGAAGTATTATGAAAAGTATCAAACGACAAATAAAGTCTTCAGGTACATGAAATATTATGAAAAGTATCAAATGAAACAGAAAGTCTTCAGATGTACTTGAAGTATTATGAAAAGTATCAGTATCACTAAAAATAGACAGATAGTGTTTCCAGTTGTTTGTGGATTACATGTGCTGATATAGTAGTAATGTCTTAATACAAAGATAGTAAGAAAGTCTAAAAGGATGTATAATTGGGTATATTAATGAAATACTAAGGAATACCATACTGAACAGATAAATCATGTCATTAGATAGCTTGAGTATGCTCACAGAACATTAAGAAATATCACATTCTAAGAGAACAAATAGGTCTTGTCATGAATTATATGGGCATGTTTATAGAACACTGAGCAATATCAAACAAATACATCTTGTCATGCAAATTATATGGGCATGTTTATAGAACACTGAGAAATATCAAACTGTTGGAAATTTGTTCATAATGCTTTTCTGTAATTTATAGTTAAAATACCAGTAGATGCTGTACTGCTGCCATTTCACTGTTACACTTCATAAATGTACTCTTCACAAACTTACCAATTGTGAATTGTACATTTTAAAATGTAAATGCACTGTTCACAAACTTACCAATTGTGAACTGTACATTTTAAATGTAAACAGAACATTTTAAAATGTAAATGTACTGTTTACAAACTTACCAGTTCTTTTGTAATTACATAAATTAACTTTATATTCAATAAATTATTTTGTTTAGCTGTTTACAAGTAAACCCCAACTACAAATGGTGAGGCTTCAAGTATACTAAAACTTAGATCTATTTTCTCACTTAGCAGGGTGCACAGTCTGCTTTACCAAATGAACTGTTGTAATTCACTGTAACCTAAGTTACACAAATATTATTTAGTACATGAGAATTTGCACATAAAGTAATTCAAATTTGTTGTCATATGGTCTAAACTGAAGTTACACAAATATTATTTAGTACATGAGAAAAATCTGAATTTGCACATAAAGTAATTCAGATTTGTTGTCATATGATCTAAACCGAAGTTACACAAATATTATTTAGTACATGAGAATTTGCACATAAAGTAATTCAGATTTGTTGGGATCTGGTCTAAACTGAAGTTACACAAATATTATTTAGTACATGAGAAAAATCTGAATTTGCACATAAAGTTATTCAGAGTTGTTGTCATAGTCTGTTTTACCCTATTTTTTACAGTTTGAATTTTGTGGGAAAGTTTAATTATTTTAGGACTTGTATTGCATGATTTACTATTAGTATTACTTTTATGAGAACATGGTAATATAATCCTAAAGCAAACAAAAATGAGAACGAAAGAGGAGGGAAGAAATAAAAAATTAAATGTTAAATGCAAACAAGCACAACACAAGATATATGAAAGCTTGGTTTGTTTTTTTTTGATTAGTTTTTATATAGACATCAAGGAAGGAAAGCATTTCTTCATTTTATAAAAAAAATTCTTATAGTGGCATAAAGATAATGAAAGTTTTACACTTTCTTTTTTCAGTTTCTTATATGTGCATAAAGGTATGAAAGCTTTTCCTTCTTTAACCTTTCATAAAGGTATAAAGATTTTCCTTTTATTAACCTTTCTGATACATAAAGGTATGAAAGATTTTGTTTAACCTTACTTACATACACATAAAGGTATGAAAAATTTTCCTTTTTTAAAAGAAACTTTTTCATACATGCATCAAGATATGAAAGCCAATTCTCCTCCTTAGCTCTCTTTAATAGGATTAAAGGCATGAAAGTATTTCCTCTTTCTTTTTCAAATTTTAATTTCTTATATATGCATAATGGTATTAAAACACTTCCTTTTCCTTATCCTAATTTGAGATGTTAACCATTTCTGGTTTTCACCAATTTTGTAGCCTGGTACAAGGGTTGATATTAAGGTACAGACAGAGCCCAGGCTATTACTACACCAAGTCTTTACCTGGTGAGTACACATGCCCAGGTTGTGGTACTGTTTCTGCTGAGTTCATGTCTCTTTCATTTCTTGAGGTGCCTTTAACTTTTATTTTGATCTGTGTTATTTGAATCGACACAGAGGCAGTAGTGGTGAGAATGAAGACTTGGATAGAGGTGTCAGTTTAGATCATCTGACTCATCTTTGCCTTCTCATATTTGGTGGCTGGTGGAATCTTTCAATTTATGTAAGTTTTTTTTTTTTTTTTTGTGTGTGTAGTTCAAAGAAATCTTCTCAGGCAGGTCTTGTTCATCTGCTTGGAAGTACACATGGATATCTGAGTCTCTTTGCAAGGTATAGTTGACCATTGAAAAGTTCAGTCAAAGAGTCTACAGCACTTTGTGGGAGACCACAGAGCTACCCATGGTTGAAGAATAAATGTGAGCATTTTACTGCTTCACACCTGACTCATTCTTTCTTGTGCTTCTGGCTTGAACAACATACCTGGCATGAGCTGGGCTGGTTGGCCCCCTCCCTCTCTTTGAACCATGGGTGCTGTTGATACTTGAAAGACAACAGGCAGGGGAAACATGGGTTCCTGTTTTCACTCATGGTAATCCACTTGTTGGTCTGCCTGGTCCTAAAAAGGACAAAGGCTGGCTGATATTTCTTCCCCCTGACTGCCTGTCCATTTTCTTCTTGCATGGATAACCCAAGGGTAAGAGCAAGGATAAAAGGTGGGCCTTTCAGTCAAAGGGCACACAATGAATCTGAATGAAAGTTTTTCTCATTATTGTTTAACTTTCTTGTATATGTTTAAGGGTACCAAAGCTTTCATTTTTTTTAAATTAACACTTCTCTTATATAGGCATAAGGAATGAAAGTGTTTCTTTTAGCTTTTCTATTTGGCATAAGGGTATGAGAGCTTTTCCTTCTGAATTTTTCTTTAGCTTTTATTAACTGGCATAGTAAAGATAAAAACAAACTTCTTTTATTTAGCTTTCATATATTGGCATAGTAAAGGTATGCAAGCATTTCCTTTTGATTTTATTTTAGCTTTCAAACATAGGCATAATAAAAATATGAAGCTTTCATTTTGATTTATCTTTTAGGTTTCATATATAAACATAAAAATTTCATTTCGATGTCTTTTCTTAAATGTCATACATATGCAAAATAAGGGTATGAAAGTGTTTCCATTTTTTAAAAAGCTTTCATACATAGGCACAATAATGGATGAAAAACTTTTCCTTTGTTTTGTTTATTAAGCTTTCAAACATAGACACAATAATGGATGAAAACTTTTCGACTGATTTTTTTTTTAAAGCTTTCATAAATAGACACAATAATGGATGAAAGCTTTTCCTTTTGTTTTGTTTTTTAAGTTTTCATACATTGACAAAATAAATAAATGAAGCTTTTCCTTCTAAATTCCCCCCCCCCCAAAAAAAAAAAAAGTTTCTTACATAATTTAGAAGGAAAAGCTTCATTTATTTATTTTGCAACATACCATAGTAAGATCAGATATAGCACCATAATATCTACAACAGCTACATGCATTTAACATTCTGTTTCCAAGACTACTGCTAATGAGTATTTACTAGACTGTACACCTTGCCAAGATCATTAAGCGATTACTTTTGATGACTAAAAACATTTTATTATTTCAAGTGAAAATTAGCTGTGTTCAATCATGGTATCAAATTAAGGTATGAGAGAGCATTTCCATTTTTATTAGCATACATGGCATAAAAACCAAATGGAAACTTTTCCACTTTTTTAGCTTTCATAAAAAGGAATAATAATGGTATGAAAGCTTTTCTGATTTTTTAAAACTTTCATAAACAGGAATATTAAAGTTATGAAAGCTTTTACATTTTTTTTAGCTTTCATACATAGGCATAACAAAAGTATGAAACTGTTTCCTTTTTTTTTAAAACTTTAAAACATAAGCATAATCAAGTGATTCTTTTGACTTTTTTCTTTAGTTTCAGACATAGTATAATTATGATATGAAAGCTTCTAAAATTTTAGCTTTTATACATAGTCATAATAAATTATGGCAGCTTTTCCTTTTGATTTTTATGAGTATTTACTAGACTGTACACCTTGCCAAGCTGATTAAGCAATTACTTTTGATGACTAAAAACAAGTGAAAATTAGCTGTGTTCAATCATGGTATCAAATGCAATTGAAACATATTTTTTTCAAATTATGTAATTAGATTTATAAGTAACAGTGTTAACGTAAAATAACAGTCAGTACAATGTAGAGTGAATGCCAATGGACATAGAAATATATTGAAGTAAAAACTAAGAAAAAATATTTTAAGTACCAGGATACCAAAATATTCACAATTTAGTTAAATGCAATAATTACAATGTTTTCTTTGTATTGTGACAGCTGGGTACAAAATGGATATGCTTGGCATTAGAAATTTATTTTTACTATTTAGATAATTATATATGCTTCAGTGAATGGTAGAAAATGCAAGGTTTTAAATGCTAGAAAAAAGAAACAAACAAAAGATGATGAAAATACTGAACATAAAGTTCAAAGTTAGAAAGTAAAAGAGACCACAGGTAAAAGTAAACCAAAGTAAGGAAACAGAAAAGACCACAGGTATACATACGACAACGGTCAATTAGAAAAGACCAATGGTACTAGTATTCTTTGTGAAAAGACATGAATGTCAATCAGGTTAACAGAAAAGACAATGGTACTAGTATTCTTTGTGAAAAGACATGAAGGTCAATTAACAGGGAAGACAATGGTAACATTATTATTCTTTGTGTAAAGGCCTGAGGTTCAGTGTTATAAAACAGAAAGATCACAAATTTCTGGTGTAAAGGCATGAAGTTAAATGGTGGAAACAGAAACGACCATAAATTTCTTGGTGTAAAGGCATGAAGTTAAATGGTGGAAACAGAAAAGACCACAAATTTCTTGGTGTAAAGGCATAGAAACAGAAGAGAGCACAATTTTTTGTGGGGATGTGAGGCATGAAGTCCAATGATGGAAACAGAAAAAAAGACCACAAATTTCTTGGTGTAAAGTTATGAGGTCCACAGCTGGAAACAGAAAAAAAAGACCACAATTTCTTGGTGTAAAGGCATGAAGTCCAAAGCTGGAAACAGAAAAGATCACAAATTTCGTGGTGTAAAGGCATGAAGTTCAATGCTGGAAACAGAAAAGACCACAAATAATCTTGGTGAAAAGGCATGGAAACAGAAAAGACCACAATTATTTTTTTGCAGGGGATTTAAGACATGAAAAGACCACAATTTCTTTTTTGCAGGGTTTTAAGGCATGAAATTCAAATGATGGAAAGAGAAAAGAACACAAATTTCTTGGTGTAAAGGATTAAGTTCAATGCTGGAAACAAAAAAAAAGACTACAATTTAATTTAATTTTTATTTTTGTATTTTTTGGGGGGAGGGAATTAAAGGCATGAAGTTCAATGCTGGATACAAAAAAGAGCACAAGGGTTTTTTGGGGGGGATTAAAGGCATGAAGTCCAATGCTGGAAACAGAAAGTTTTTTGATGTAAAGTTCAGTTCCAAAAAAGATGAAACTTCTAACTCAAGGATCTATTAATGTTTTCAAACCAAACTTTCCAAATCATATAAACAATGGTTTATTTAAAATATTTCCATAATAAAAAATTTAAAAATCTCCCATAAGTAAATCACCTGCTTTTCAATTTTAAAAATTTTATTCTGTTTTTTTTAATTTTTACACCTATATAATTGAAAGATTATAATTGATAATTGACTCAAAAAGCAGTAGAAATGATGGGTTTATTTATGCTAGTACATTACATCTTAATAATTAAAAAAATCCCCCATAAGTAAATCACCCTGTTTTTGAATTTTTAAAAATTTTATTCTTTTGTATATTTTTAATTTTTACACCTATATAATTGAAAGAAAAGACTCAAAAAACAGTAGAAATGTAATGCACTAGCATAAATATAAACCCATATTAATAATTAAAAAAATCTCCCAGAAGTAAATCACCCTGTTTTTTGAATTTTAAAAAGTATATTCTCTTTTTTTTAAATATTTACACATATATAATTGAAAGAAAAGACACAAAAAACAGTAGAAATGATGGGTTTTATATTTATGTTAGTACATTACATCTTAATAATAAAAAAAATACCCCATAAGTAAATCACCCTGTTTTTGAATTTTAAAAATTTTATTTTCTCTTTTTCTGATTTTTACACTTATATAATTGAAAGAAAAGACTCAAAAAAACAGTAGAAATGATGGGTTTTATATTTATGCTAGCACATTACATCTTAATAATAAAAAAAATCCCCCATTAGTAAATCACCCTGTTTTTGAATTTTAAAAATATTACTCTCGTTTTTTTTTTAATTTTTGCACATAAATAATTGAAAGAAAAGACTAAAAAAAAAACAGTAGAAATATAATGCACTGGCATAAATATGAAAACCATCTAAATAATAAAAAAAAAATCCCCCATAAGTAAATCACCCTGTTTTTGAATTTTAAATATTTTATTCTTTTTTTTTATTTTTTAGTTTTACACATACATAATTGAAAGACACAATAACAGTAGAAATGATGGGTTTTATATTTATGCTAGCACATTACATCTTAATAATAAAAAAAATCCCCCATTAGTAAATCACCCTGTTTTTGAATTTTAAAAATATTACTCTCGTTTTTTTTTTAATTTTTGCACATAAATAATTGAAAGAAAAGACTAAAAAAAAAACAGTAGAAATATAATGCACTGGCATAAATATGAAAACCATCTAAATAATAAAAAAAAAATCCCCCATAAGTAAATCACCCTGTTTTTGAATTTTAAATATTTTATTCTTTTTTTTTATTTTTTAGTTTTACACATACATAATTGAAAGACACAATAACAGTAGAAATGATGGGTTTTATATTTATGCCAGTACATTACATCTTAATAACAAAAAAATCCCCCATAAGTAAATCACCCTGTTTTTGAATTTTAAAAATTTTATTCTCTCTCTTTTTTTAATTTTTACACCTATGTAATTGAAAGAAAAGACTCAAAAAACAGTAGAAATGATGGGATATATATTTATGCTATTACATTACATCTTAATAATAAAAAATCCCCCATAAGTAAATCACCCTGTTTTTGAATTGTAAAAATATTACATTTTATTTTAATTTTTGCACATAAATAATTGAAAGAAAAGACTCAAAAACAGTAGAAATATAATGCACTGGCATAAGTATAAAACCCATCTAAATAATAAAAAAAATCCCCCATAAGTAAATCACCCTGTTTTTGAATTTTAAAAATTTTATTCTCTCACTTTTTTTAATTTTTACACCTATGTAATTGAAAGAAAAGACTCAAAAAAACAGTAGAAATGATGGGATATATATTTATGCTATTACATTACATCTTAATAATAAAAAATCCCCCATAAGTAAATCACCCTGTTTTTGAATTGTAAAAATATTACATTTTATTTTAATTTTTGCACATAAATAATTGAAAGAAAAGACTCAAAAACAGTAGAAATATAATGCACTGGCATAAGTATAAAACCCATCTAAATAATAAAAAAAATCCCCCATAAGTAAATCACCCTGTTTTTGAATTTTAAAAATTTTATTCTCTCTCTTTTTTTAATTTTTACACCTATGTAATTGAAAGAAAAGAATCAAAAAACAGTAGAAATGATGGGATATATATTTATGCTATTACATTACATCTTAATAATAAAAAATCCCCCATAAGAAAATCACCCTGTTTTTGAATTGTAAAAATTTTATTCTTTATTATTTTTGCACATATATAATTGTAAGACACAAAAAACAGTATAAATGATGGGTTCTATATTTACGACAGTACATTACATCTTAATAATAAAAAATCCCCCATAAATAAATCACCCAGTTTTTGAATTTTAAAAATTTTATTCTCTATCTTTTTTTAATTTTTACACGTATATAATTGAAAGAAAAGACTCAAAAAACAGTAGAAATGATGGGTTTTATAAGTACATTAAATCATAATAATTAAAAAAATCACTCATAAGTAAATCACCCTGTTTTTGAATTGTAAAAATGTTACATTTTATTTTAATTTTTGCACATAAATAATTGAAAGAAAAGACTCTAAAAACAATAGAAATATAATGCACTGGCATAAATATAAAACCCATCTAAATAATAAAAAAAATCCCCCATAAGTAAATCACCCTGTTTTTGAATTTTAAAAATTTTATTCTCTCTCTTTTTTTAATTTTTACACCTATGTAATTGAAAGAAAAGACTCAAAAAAACAGTAGAAATGATGGGATATATATTTATGCTATTACATTACATCTTAATAATAAAAAATCCCCCATAAGTAAATCACCCTGTTTTTGAATTTTAAATATTTTATTCTTTTTTTTTATTTTTTAGATTTACACATTCATAATTGAAAGACACAATAACAGTAGAAATGATGGGTTTTATATTTATGCCAGTACATTACATCTTAATAATAAAAAATCCCCCATAAGTAAATCACCCTGTTTTTGAATTTTAAAAATTTTATTCTCTCTCTTTTTTTAATTTTTACACCTATGTAATTGAAAGAAAAGACTCAAAAAACAGTAAAAATGATGGGATATATATTTATGCTATTACATTACATCTTAATAATAAAAAATTCCCCATAAGTAAATCACCCTGTTTTTGAATTTTAAATATTTTATTCTTTTTTTTTATTTTTTAGATTTACACATTCATAATTGAAAGACACAATAACAGTAGAAATGATGGGTTTTATATTTATGCCAGTACATTACATCTTAATAATAAAAAATCCCCCATAAGTAAATCACCCTGTTTTTCAATTGTAAAAATATTACATTTTATTTTAATTTTTGCACATAAATAATTGAAAGAAAAGACTCAAAAAGTGTAGAAATATAATGCACTGGCATAAGTATAAAACCCATCTAAATAATAAAAAAAATCCCCCATAAGTAAATCACCCTGTTTTTGAATTTTAAATATTTTATTCTTTTTTTTTATTTTTTAGTTTTACACATACATAATTGAAAGACACAATAACAGTAGAAATGATGGGTTTTATATTTATGCCAGTACATTACATCTTAATAATAAAAAAATCCGCCATAAGTAAATCACCCTGTTTTTGAATTTTAAAAATTTTATTCTCTTACTTTTTTTAATTTTTACACCTATGTAATTGAAAGAAAAGACTCAAAAAACAGTAGAAATGATGGGATATATATTTATGCTATTACATTACATCTTAATAATAAAAAATCACCCTGTTTTTGAATTGTAAAAATATTACATTTTAATTTTTGCACATAAATAATTGAAAGAAAAGACTCAAAAACAGTAGAAATATAATGCACTGGCATAAGTATAAAACCCATCTAAATAATAAAAAAAAATCCCCCATAAGTAAATCACCCTGTTTTTGAATTTTAAATATTTTATTCTTTTTTTTATTTTTTAGTTTTACACATACATAATTGAAAGACACAATAACAGTAGAAATGATGGGTTTTATATTTATGCCAGTACATTACATCTTAATAATAAAAAATCCCCCATAAGTAAATCACCCTGTTTTTGAATTTTAAAAATTTTATTCTCTCACTTTTTTTAATTTTTACACCTATGTAATTGAAAGAAAAGACTCAAAAAACAGTAGAAATGATGGGATATATATTTATGCTATTACATTACATCTTAATAATAAAAAATCCCCCATAAGTAAATCACCCTGTTTTTGAATTGTAAAAATATTACATTTTATTTTAATTTTTGCACATAAATAATTGAAAGAAAAGACTCAAAAACAGTAGAAATATAATGCACTGGCATAAGTATAAAACCCATCTAAATAATAAAAAAAATCCCCCATAAGTAAATCACCCTGTTTTTGAATTTTAAATATTTTATTTTTTTTTTTATTTTTTAGTTTTACACATACATAATTGAAAGACACAATAACAGTAGAAATGATGGGTTTTATATTTATGCCAGTACATTACATCTTAATAATAAAAAATCCCCCATAAGTAAATCACCCTGTTTTTGAATTTTAAAAAATTTATTCTCTCACTTTTTTTAATTTTTACACCTATGTAATTGAAAGAAAAGACTCAAAAAACAGTAGAAATGATGGGATATATATTTATGCTATTACATTACATCTTAATAATAAAAAATCCCCCATAAGTAAATCACCCTGTTTTTGAATTGTAAAAATATTACATTTTATTTTAATTTTTGCACATAAATAATTGAAAGAAAAGACTCAAAAACAGTAGAAATATAATGCACTGGCATAAGTATAAAACCCATCTAAATAATAAAAAAAAAAACCCCATAAGTAAATCACCCTGTTTTTGAATTTTAAATATTTTATTCTTTTTTTTTATTTTTTAGTTTTACACATACATAATTGAAAGACACAATAACAGTAGAAATGATGGGTTTTATATTTATGCCAGTACATTACATCTTAATAATAAAAAAATCCGCCATAAGTAAATCACCCTGTTTTTGAATTTTAAAAATTTTATTCTCTTACTTTTTTTAATTTTTACACCTATGTAATTGAAAGAAAAGACTCAAAAAACAGTAGAAATGATGGGATATATATTTATGCTATTACATTACATCTTAATAATAAAAAATCACCCTGTTTTTGAATTGTAAAAATATTACATTTTAATTTTTGCACATAAATAATTGAAAGAAAAGACTCAAAAACAGTAGAAATATAATGCACTGGCATAAGTATAAAACCCATCTAAATAATAAAAAAAAATCCCCCATAAGTAAATCACCCTGTTTTTGAATTTTAAATATTTTATTCTTTTTTTTTATTTTTTAGTTTTACACATACATAATTGAAAGACACAATAACAGTAGAAATGATGGGTTTTATATTTATGCCAGTACATTACATCTTAATAATAAAAAATCCCCCATAAGTAAATCACCCTGTTTTTGAATTTTAAAAATTTTATTCTCTCACTTTTTTTAATTTTTACACCTATGTAATTGAAAGAAAAGACTCAAAAAACAGTAGAAATGATGGGATATATATTTATGCTATTACATTACATCTTAATAATAAAAAATCCCCCATAAGTAATACACCCTGTTTTTGAATTGTAAAAATATTACATTTTACTTTAATTTTTGCACATAAATAATTGAAAGAAAAGACTCAAAAACAGTAGAAATATAATGCACTGGCATAAGTATAAAACCCATCTAAATAATAAAAAAAAATCCCCCATAAGTAAATCACCCTGTTTTTGAATTTTAAATATTTTATTCTTTTTTTTTATTTTTTAGTTTTACACATACATAATTGAAAGACACAATAACAGTAGAAATGATGGGTTTTATATTTATGCCAGTACATTACATCTTAATAATAAAAAATCCCCCATAAGTAAATCACCCTGTTTTTGAATTTTAAAAATTTTATTCTCTCACTTTTTTTAATTTTTACACCTATGTAATTGAAAGAAAAGACTCAAAAAACAGTAGAAATGATGGGATATATATTTATGCTATTACATTACATCTTAATAATAAAAAATCCCCCATAAGTAAATCACCCTGTTTTTGAATTTTAAAAATTTTATTCTCTCTCTTTTTTTAATTTTTACACCTTACACCTATGTAATTGAAAGAAAAGACTCAAAAAACAGTAGAAATGATGGGATATATATTTATGCTATTACATTACATCTTAATAATAAAAAATCACCCTGTTTTTGAATTGTAAAAATATTACATTTTAATTTTTGCACATAAATAATTGAAAGAAAAGACTCAAAAACAGTAGAAATATAATGCACTGGCATAAGTATAAAACCCATCTAAATAATAAAAAAAAATCCCCCATAAGTAAATCACCCTGTTTTTGAATTTTAAATATTTTATTCTTATTTTTTATTTTTTAGTTTTACACATACATAATTGAAAGACACAATAACAGTAGAAATGATGGGTTTTATATTTATGCCAGTACATTACATCTTAATAATAAAAAATCCCCCATAAGTAAATCACCCTGTTTTTGAATTTTAAAAATTTTATTCTCTCACTTTTTTTAATTTTTACACCTATGTAATTGAAAGAAAAGACTCAAAAAACAGTAGAAATGATGGGATATATATTTATGCTATTACATTACATCTTAATAATAAAAAATCCCCCATAAGTAAATCACCCTGTTTTTGAATTGTAAAAATATTACATTTTATTTTAATTTTTGCACATAAATAATTGAAAGAAAAGACTCAAAAACAGTAGAAATATAATGCACTGGCATAAGTATAAAACCCATCTAAATAATAAAAAAAAATCCCCCATAAGTAAATCACCCTGTTTTTGAATTTTAAATATTTTATTCTTTTTTTTTATTTTTTAGTTTTACACATACATAATTGAAAGACACAATAACAGTAGAAATGATGGGTTTTATATTTATGCCAGTACATTACATCTTAATAATAAAAAAATCCCCCATAAGTAAATCACCCTGTTTTTGAATTTTAAAAATTTTATTCTCTCTCTTTTTTTAATTTTTACACCTTACACCTATATAATTGAAAGAAAAGACTCAAAAAACAGTAGAAATGATTGGATATATATTTATGCTATTACATTACATCTTAATAATAAAAAATCACCCTGTTTTTGAATTGTAAAAATATTACATTTTAATTTTTGCACATAAATAATTGAAAGAAAAGACTCAAAAACAGTAGAAATATAATGCACTGGCATAAGTATAAAACCCATCTAAATAATAAAAAAAAATCCCCCATAAGTAAATCACCCTGTTTTTGAATTTTAAATATTTTATTCTTTTTTTTCATTTTTTAGTTTTACACATACATAATTGAAAGACACAATAACAGTAGAAATGATGGGTTTTATATTTATGCCAGTACATTACATCTTAATAATAAAAAATCCCCCATAAGTAAATCACCCTGTTTTTGAATTGTAAAAATTTTATTCTCTTTTTTTTTTTTTATTTTTACGCATATATAATTTAAAGAAAAGACAAAAAAAAACCAGTAGAAATGATGGGATTTATATTTATGCTAGTACATTACATCTTAATAATAAAAAAATCCCCTATAAGTAAATCACCCTGTTTTTGAATTTTAAAAATTTTATTCTTTTTTTATTTTTTATTTTTACTCATATATAATTGAAAGACACAAAAAACAGTCGAAATGATGGGTTTTATTTATGCAAGTACATTACATCTTAATAATAAAAAATCCCCCATAAGTAAATCACCCTGTTTTTGAATTTTAAAAATTTTATTCTTTTTTTTATTTTTTATTTTTACACATATATAACTGAAAGAAAAGACTCAAAAAACAGTAGAAATGATGGGTTTTATATTTATGCTAGTACACTACATCTTAATAATAAAAAAAATCCCCCATAAGTAAATCACCCTGTTTTTGAATTTTAAAAATTTTATTCTCTATCATTTTTTAATTTTTACCCGTATATAATTGAAAGAAAAGACTCAAAAAACAGTAGAAATGATGGGTTTTATAAGTACATTAAATCATAATAATTAAAAAAAATCACTCATAAGTAAATCACCCTGTTTTTGAATTGTAAGAATTTATTCTCTCTTTTTAAAAATATTTGCACATAAATAATTGAAAGAAAAGACTCAAAAAACAATAGAAATATAATGCACTGGCATAAATATAAAACCCATCTAAATAATAAAAAAAAAATCCCCCATAAGTAACTCACCCTGTTTTTGAATTTTAAATATTTTATTCTTTTTTTTTATTTTTTAGTTTTACACATACATAATTGAAAGACACAATAATAGTAGAAATGATGGGTTTTATATTTATGCCAGTACATTACATCTTAATAATAAAAAATCCCCCATAAGTAAATCACCCTGTTTTTGAATTTTAAAAATTTTATTCTTTTTTTTATTTTTTATTTTTATATATATATAATTGAAAGAAAATCTCAAAAAACAGTAGAAATGATGGGTTTTATATTTATGCTAGTACATTACATCTTAATAATAAAAAAAATCCCCTATAAGTAAATCACCATGTTTTTGAATTTTAAAAATTTTATTCTTTTTTTTATTTTTTATTTTTACTCATATATAATTGAAAGACACAAAAAACAGTCGAAATGATGGGTTTTATTTATGCAAGTACATTACATCTTAATAATAAAAAATCCCCCATAAGTAAATCACCCTGTTTTTGAATTTTAAAAATTTTATTCTTTTTTTTATTTTTTATTTTTATACATATATAATTGAAAGAAAAGACTCAAAAAACAGTAGAAATGATGGGTTTTATATTTACGCTAGTACATTACATCTTAATAATAAAAAAAAAATCCTCCCTAAGTAAATCACCCTGTTTTTGAATTTTAAAAATTTTATTCTTTTTTTATTTTTTATTTTTACACATATATAATTGTAAGACACAAAAAACAGTCGAAATGATGGGTTTTATTTATGCAAGTACATTACATCTTAATAATAAAAAATCCCCCATAAGTAAATCACCCTGTTTTTGAATTTTAAAAATTTTATTCTTTTTTTTATTTTTTATTTTTACACATGTATAATTGAAAGAAAAGACTAAAAAAAACAGTAGAAATGATGGGTTTTATATTTACGCTAGTACATTACATCTTAATAATAAAAAAAAATCCCCCATAAGTAAATCACCCTGTTTTTGAATTTTAAAAATTTTATTCTTTTTTTTATTTTTTATTTTTACACATATATAATTGAAAGACACACAAAAAACAGTAGATATATAATGCACTGGCATAAATATAAAACCCATCTAAATAATAAAAAAAATCCCCCATAAGTAAATCACCCTGTTTTTGAATTTTAAAAATTTTATTCTCTTTTTTTTTTAATTAAATTTTTACATATATATAATTGAAAGAAAATACTCAAAAAACTGTAGAAATGTAATGCACTAGCATAAATATAAAACCCATCTTTAAAAAAAAACCTCCCAGAAGTAAATCACCCTGTTTTTTAATTTTAAAAATTTGTACTATAAGAAAGTGCATTCTGATGAAATCTGTTCTAATAAATGAGTGATCAAACACAGGGCATTTATCAAATGCCCTGTCCAGCCAATAGGCTAAAAGCCGCTTGACTGGAAAGTCGACAACCCCCAACTGTCTAGTTACTGAATCTCCCCACCCAGTTGAGTGAGACATTTCAGAAAGGAGACAGAAAAAAAGAAGACAAAAAAGAAAATCTCCTACCAAGTATATGTTGGGTGATCCACTAGATGATCCTCAGGTCATGTGGGTTCACCAACAGATTGGCCCAGCTGGCAGTGAGAGGGAATCCACCTGCCCTTCAGCCTGTCCAGGCACCTTAGGGTAGTTATAATTACAATTAATGCACAACTACCCCCATCCACATGCACATAATTTACCAGCATGCACATATTCACCCACATGCATGCACACATTCTCTTACATGCAATCAATAAACATGACATTACACCATACTACACATTACAAACATGACATTACACCATACTACACAATCCCACACAATACAAACATGACATTACACCATACTATATAATCCCACACAATACAAAAATGACACTACAAAATACTACATGACACCACACTATGCTATAAAATACCACACCTCCCATATTAACCAAACATGACAGTGTATATTACAAAAGACATCACATTACAATGCATCACATGACATGCCAACATTAAGAGCTCTCTAGAATTTTATGTATCATTCTCATCTCATGACAATATGCAAAATAAATTGTATACTTTGGTAAACTATCACAAGATTTTGTTTGTGAAACTGATAAAAATTTATTTATAAAAACAATCAAACTAACAAGTTTCATATTAAAAAAAATGAAGTCACTATTAAAATAAAGAGTAATAACTTTAGACTCTTTCAATTAAACTAACTTAAAATATATGCTATAACATGGCTGTATATTTGAAATTAATTAATACTACCAAATAATATAGTTTAATAATTAAGACTGCATACAACTGTAAAGTATTTTGTTCAGTTAATTTTGACCTTGTTCTTCTTTTTGAATCTCCTTTCATGACCAGTCCATCAGCTCTGACATAAAGATTAAGTAGGCTGGATGTATTGTTTCATGTGGTCTCATGCAATGAAAAAAGTATGCAACAAAGACATTATGAATAATTACTAATTGTCCTGATATATTGCTTTCTGCTTTCTACTACTTCTTCAACAACATTAAATGGGACAAACCATTTGCAAAAATAACAGAGTTTCATTAGTACTGAAAGACTATTGTTTGCAATTTTTCAATCTAGTCTGTATAGTAGGAATCATAACTTTTCAACTGATGAAATTAATACTCAGTCTGCTTGCCATGCTGTACAGAAATAAATTCTCTGTACCCTTAATGGCTTGGCTGAAGAATGGGATGGACACATTCTATAAAAATACAGCCTTACAAATGCCTGAATGAACCTACACACTTCAATCAAACATCATTTACACTTCAATCAAACTATCATTCACACTTCACTCCATCATTCACACTTAATTCACTCATGTGGACTGCCTACCACGCATGCTTCTATATCCAGTGCACAAAAAGCCAAAATGTTGTGCAATGTTATATAGTCCACAAGTACATAACAATGCACACTTTCAGGGGACAGTCTAACACTCGTGATCAAATGCACACTTTATACAAGCCTGACAACTGACCTTTTTGAATCAAATGTGCATGAAAATGTAGGTCCCAGCTACATGCATATCATATTTTTGAATTTTTTAACAAACAGCACAATAGGTGTGCTGGGTCAGATTGTCCCATGTTCTCTTACCATGAGGCTTGGTGCACATTTGGGTGCATTTCTCTTACATGCACCTGCTAGTTTTAGAATCTAGTGTGCACGCAGGCATGAATGCCAGTTATTCTGACTTAACCCTAAACAATAGCATGTTTCTCTTACACATGCTTGCAATTTGAACTAGCCTACTTTAAATGCCAATGACTGAGATATTTTCTGCAACTAAACATGTTGCTATTCTCAATCTGGCATTAAAAAATAACTAACTCAATCAAGACAATCTGCAACCAGAGTTGCTAACTGTCTTGTGCATGCAAGGTAGGTGATTTGATTTTGAATTCAACATTCTTTTGATTTGTCCTACACAATGAAAAGTGTTTAGTTTAATGTGGTGAGGAATGGCTGCCCCCTCAATTACATACACATACCCAGCCAACAACTCTTCAGACACAGTGTGGATGCTTTGCCGGCTCTCCCTATCCACCAGGGCTACAGGACCTTTGCACCTAGCATTCATAGCCACCTAGCTAGGAGTCCTAGCGTGAATTGAGGGCCGGTCACTCGGACTAGTCCGCCCCTTTGTCAGTGATCTTCCAAGCTGAAGGCTTTATGTGGGTATGGTAGAAACGTCACAGGTTCAAGGATGACGAGAGCCTGAACAATTTAACTTCATTAAGATGCATTTTCATTTCTAACAAGAGCAAAATCGATAACAAATTAAAAATCAATCTACTTTACAGTAACATTTCTCAGTATAACTAAAAAATGTATTTAATATTTTAAACTTCCTCAGAGCACCAAGAATATTGTTTATTAATTAGGAGAGAAAATCTACAGGTTACAATAACTGATTTTGCCAAAAAAAATATGTTCTGAATCCATAACTACTCAAAGAAAATGTGATATCAATAGAATGTGCATTTAACTGAATAACTTTCAACTGCCATCATATTGAATGATAAATGTTTCTACTGGATTGAAGTCATATAGATGACAGAATTAGTTATTAATTCAAACCTAAGAAGACAAGATTCTTTGTTAACCTTTAGCACTGAATTGTTGTTTTTTTGTAATTCTACAATGAACAATCATATACCAACTTAAAAATGAAATAACTTAAAATAATATTCAAATCATTTATAAAAGTTTTAAGCTGATAACTAATATAAATATATAATTTTAATGCTGGTGAAAATTACTCTGAAAATTTATAAAAATAAAATAAAATGTTGGAATACGAGTAATAATTAAGTGAATTTGTATGTATACAACATGCCCAAATAGGTTTACTGTGTGCATGTAATTTTGTACTTTATAAATGTGTTGTTATTGTGTTGTTATTGTGTAGTTATTGTGTTGTTAATGTGTTGTTATTGTGTAGTTATTGTGTTGTTAATGTGTTGTTATTGTGTAGAATTGTGCAGAATATGTTTTTAGTGAATTAGTAAATGCATTTGTATATGAGTTTAAATCTTGTGTACCTTAAAGTGGAATGGCCAACAGTATGAAACAACTATTATTACAGCCAGCCTATAATGAAAATGTCAAAATCTGTGAATGCCAGAGAAGGGAGCCATACAAGACTGAGAACATCGAAAGAAAATAAAATGTCTAATGTGGCTCCTATGAGGAAAGTGGTAAACAAGAACTAAAAACAAAAAGCTTTTGAACAAAGATCAATTATAATTATGAGCTGCAGCACAAACAGCAAATCCAATAACAAGTATTGTCAATAAAAGTCATTTATCTATTATAAACTGTTGAAAATTTAAGAATTTATAAAGACAAGATCTGCATACGATGCAAGGTGGAAAATCAGTGAATCAGTATAGTAACTCTTTCCTTTAGACTCTTCTACAATTTAAAAAATAAAATAATGTTCATTGTACATATTCCAATATTCTAAAATTCAATAAATCAATCTACTAATATGTTTTAACTCACCAGATACATTTTCAAAACTAAAAATGCTAATGCATGCATGTCTGATTTCTCATTTAATTGAGTGTGTACTTCATTATGATAAGAAATAATATATTAAAATATTATGATATATCTTGTGTTGAGATAATTTAAATGTGGTGCCCTCATCATTTTCAAACAAACAAGAAATATTTGAAAACTTTGGTTGTTTTTATATGATCTTTAGAGATCATAAACAGCCTAATATTTTCAGATTAATTCTGAATAGATCCAAAACTACCATTATCCAGACTACTAATGAAATATATTCACCACCACATGGCTGTCTATTTCTCTAATTATTTACTTATAAATTCTTTAAGTCATCTTGTGCTACAGATTCTGAAAATACCTTCCATACCGGGTGAATAGCTACTTCTTCTGTATATGAGAGAACTAAAATATCTAGCTGTATAAAAAAATTCTTTCTGAACTGATCAAACAGCAAAATTCAAAATGGTTATAACCCATGAGAAAAAGACCCATTCTATTAAAAGAAAAGTAATATCTTAAAAATCCTTATAAACAATTTACTACAAACACTAAGCAAATAAATGACATTTTAAAAGTGGACACAAAATTATTATTGCAAAAGAACTTTGCATTGCAAATAAGTGCCTGTTTCTCTTGGTACTGAAATGCATTTTGACATTTATGTACTGTGTGACCACTCTCTTCACCACAAAACATCTGCTAGCACCTATTTTTTTAAAAAATGTATACACATTCCTAAGCATCATCCCTAATGCCTATCAAGCACCTTGTTGCCTGGGTGCAGGAATGTTTTCTACATAGAAAAGAAAATGTATCTTGCAAGAATTAAGAATTTTGTCTTCCAGATTCTTTGCTTTTAATGGTGATTTCCATTTTGAATTAGTGAGTGGGTGAGATACAATATTTAGTTTTAGTAAATAAATGCTAGGCAGCAATATTGGATTTCAACTTGAATGTTTTGGTTGCTAATGGTAAGTAAAATTGAAAGACAAGAATAGTGGCAGTTCAAATGATGAAGCATATGACACAACACAATCACTCAGGGCTGGAAGCAAACTCGTATCTATTTATCTTAATCCTTCAGTGAAAATGTATGTGTATTATCTGTTTGTTGACTTGGGCACATTTCATTAATTTCAATTATTTTTTTCTGAAAAAAATATTTGAAGATGTGTTAAAGAGAAATAAATTTAAAAGTCAGTATATACAAGCCCACGGTCACATGCAAAGGTATCAAGAGGTAAGCATGGTGATGGACTTCAAAGTCAGAAGCAAAGCAGATTTTTGTATCCAAGAAAAAAAATAGTACAAAGAAAAATCACATTTAATCATATACACAATCACTCCTATTCACTGATAAACATGGTTTGTGTGTGTGTGTGTGTGTGTGTGTGTGTGCGTGTAATAAAAAATATGTAAAAGTTACTGCCTGCAATAACACTACTAAATAAATATGGTAATGCATTTTCCATAAGACTGTTTAAGGATATAAATATCCTAGATATGCAAATTACAATTTATTAACTTTTCAAATTTTTTACATTTTTCCTTAAATTATTGTAAGAGTGTGTACAATCATTTCTTTATTATATAATTTTTCCTTTTATTGTATTAGTGTGTGTTTAACCATTTGTTGATAATGTTAAGTAAACAAACCAATTGGTCAAGTGGTGAGCTGTATTATTGCTGAACTGTTTAATACAAAACATAAGAAATATAACTTTATAATTAAGATGTTGCACAAACTCAAACATCATAATTCTACTAAAATTATTCCAGCCTGTCAAACAGCAATAAAGCAATACAAATGTACATTGTGATAGTCTGGTCAATAAGCAATCAAGTTACATTTCAGCATGGTCAATAAGCAATCAAGTTATACAAATGTACATTATGACAGTGTGGTCAATAAGCAATCAAGTTATATTTCAGTGTGGTCAATAAACAATCAAGTTATATTTTAGTGTGGTCAATAAGCAATTAAGATATACAAATGTCCATTATTTCAGTCTGATCAAAAATCAATCAAGTTATCAAATGTGCAATATAACAGTCTGGGTCAATAAGCAACCAAGCTTTATAAATTTCCATTATTTCAGTCTTATCAATAAGCAATCAAGTTATAGAAATGTACATTGTGACAGTCTGGTCAATAAAAAGTCAAGCTATACACATGTACATTATTTCAGACAGGACAATAAGAATTCAAATAATAATAGTGTCCATTATTTCTCTCTGGTTAATAAACAATCAAGTTAGACAAATACACATTGTGACAGTCTGGTCAATAAGCAGTGAAGCTTTACAAGTGTACATTGCAACAGTTTGGTGAATAAGCAATCCAGTTTATTAATAAATATACATTATTTCTGTCTAGTTAATAACTCAATAAAACAATACAAATGTACATTGTGCCCTGTTCCTTCAGCCAGGTTAATTAGCAATCAAGTTAAATGTACATTCTGACAGTCTGGTCAATAAGCAATCAATCTGTACAAATGTGCATTATTTCAATGTGGTCAATAAGCAATCAAGTTTTACAAATGTACATTTCATCTTGATCAATAAGCAATCTTGCTATTCAAATATACACTGTGATAGTCAAGCTATAGTAATGTACATTATTTATGCCTACTAAATAAGCATCAAGCTATACAAATGTGTAATGTGATAGTCTGGTCAATAAGTAATCAAGCTACACAAATATCCATTATTTCAGTCAAGTCAATAAGTAATTGTGCTTATCAAATGAACATTGTGACAATCTGGTCAATAAGCAATCAAGCTATACAAATGTACATTATTTCAGTCTGGTCAGTAAGCAATCAAGCTATACAAATGTACATTATTTCAGTTAGGTCAATAAGCAATCAATGAATACAAATGTACATTGTGACATTCAAGTTGTATATTATGACAATGAGCAAAAAAGACTTTTCTCTTATGCCAATGTTTAGAAAAAAAAGAAAACATAGGTTTCAGTGGCATTTTGTCATTTTCAGTAAAAGTTCAAACTATATTTTTAATATTGTTTAGTAGGTATTCCAAACATATTTTTCAAAATCATTACTAATACTTTAAATGTATATAGACAGATAGAACTTTTTCTGCTGATTTCAATAATACTAAAATCAAGTTTGTACCTCAATTACAACCAAAGTTACAAATTTTTTAATATTTAATTTTTCGCAAACTTTTACGCTCAAAAATGAAATTGTGCAAATAGCTCACTTTGAAGGTCCACAAAATGAAGAAATGATGTTCAATATAGTTCAGACTCTCCATATAAGTAGTATCCAACGTACAAATATGGCTGAATTTTTTTAAGAGGCTTTACAATGTTATTTTCAAATATATTGTCAGTCAAAATTAGCAATTTATTCATTTTCGGGTTGGAAAAAGCTCTAACGCAGTTAACACAAAATGGACGAAATTGCTATGAACGTTAAAACTGTAATAACTCTGCTTGTAATTGAGCTACAGAGATGCTTTTGGTACCATTGGATTCAGTTTGGAAAGATCTATATTAAGAATGCACCCACTACAGTAAAGAAATCTTCATATTTTGTACACACACTCAGACATTTGCCAATCGTTCATCTAATTTAATGCTTTTTCAGTTCAATGATTCTAGTGCAGTCTAGCATGGTACCACAAGGAATGTTCTTATATGTTGAATGCACACAATTACATGTTTTCCACAACAGCATGTTTCATGTTGTGGTGCTTAACCTAAATAAGCAATTCAATCTGCTGGTAGACCGTTATTCCACAATCTGCCTTCACTGGACATGGACATAATTTCATAGTTGCAGTAAAAAGACATCCATTTATTACCTATACATCATCTTTTCTCAGCCAGTCTTTCCATTGTCATGCTTTAAAAAATATTTGTACCTTATAAATCTTTCCCCTATTCAATGGTACAATCTCTTAAGGTGCATACCTTGCTCAAAAAGCATGAAAAATTGAAAAAATTCAATAAAAAAAATTGTTATTGGTCTTTTCTGATAGAAAAATGGCTGAATTTTATGAAACTGCTTTCATTTTTGGACAAATCACAATAGTTTTGAAGATATTTTTAATCAAAGATGGGAGTATACCATAGGAGATGTTTATGGTTGAAAAGTTAACTGAAAATCATTCGTTAATTTCATTTTTTGCACATCTAAAAAAACTATTAAAGATATCTGCAAAGAATTTTGAACATAGTTTTAAGGACAACATAACCTGGCTTCTGAACCTCTAACTTTTTTATATATTTGACTATAGTGTAGATATGGAATTATAATTAATTAATTTTTTAAAAAAAAAATATTATTTAAATAAAATATGTGCTCCATCACTATCAGCTGAATGACTGCTACACAATGTGAATAACCAGAAATTACAGTATATTAATTGACTACCAAATATTTTGTCTATATAGTATATATTTTATGGTTTTCTTACAATCTTGTCAAAAAGAATTAATAAGTTTTGGAAAATTTACAAAACTTTAGTAAATTCATAAGAAAAGTGAGTAGGCCTATATATTTTGAATCATGAACATTTTTCATCAGTTTCTGAAAACTTGAATACAAATTTCCCTCATTTATTTCATACAATTTATGTTGTTGATATTTAGTGGATTTCAGTTAGGTGTGCCACCTTAAGCTTTGGATAAGGAATATAAATTCTAAAGTCATTTTCAGAGTTCACCCACTACCACCACCACCAAAGTTAAATTTTGTACCGCAGGCCTTTAAGTGTAATAGAACAGTTTAGGGAGAAAATTTTTTGTTACATTGACAGTTTGACAGATTTAGTGTATTGTCAGTCAAAACTTAAATATTTTAGTGAGTTACAACTGTAATGTTTGCTGCATGGGATATAAAACATGACAATATACATCTTAGAATTACATTAGTATACTGAAACAAGGCTGCAGTGTTCATACAATTTCAGTTAAGTGAGAATCATATTTAGAATACTATGTATGGTATTTAAAATGATTTAGTTTCTTTACAGCTAAGTGAGAATCATATTTATACTACTATGTACGGTATTTAAAATGATTTAGTTTGTTTACAGCTAAGTGAGAATCATATTTATACTACTATGTACGATATTTAAAATGATTTAGTTTCTTTACAGCTAAGTGAGAATCATATTTATACTACTATGTACGATATTTAAAATGGTTTAATTTATACTACTATGTACGGTATTTAAAATTATTTTGTTTACTATGTACAGTATTCAGGGTAATTTAGTTTCTTTACAGCTAAGTGTGTATGATATTTATACTACAATGATTAGTATTTTTATTTATTTAGTTTCCTTACACTAGTTACAGATTCGGGGCTCGTTTTGTATCTAGCAATACTAGTAACGGTAAACTATGTTTTTAGTGTCGGTTATTATTAGAATAGTTATTAATATAGATAAAGAGTAGTTAGTAAAAGAAACATTTACAAAAAGTAGGCCTACATTTTATTCATGATTGTCAGCCAAAGTGATTATAAAGTTCTTGAGAATGTTATCTCAATGGAAATTACTCCAATATACGAACTCATGTAAATATGAAGTAAATAACCCAAGACTGGTGCCGAATTGTCTCCCGTGCTGTGCAGCACAGACAAATAATAACCGACACTTAATCCTATTTTACCGCGGTAACAATTTAGGGTGTTGATAGATGTAGACTTTGAGCATAATACAACATAGAAATAACGAAATTAAACAAATGTTAGACTTAATGGTTATGCCGTTTTTATATATCAGTATTATTTGACTGGAAAATGTTCATATTCAGTTCAGTAGACGTTATCAATAATAATTATAAGAGATTTTCAATACAAAAAAACTCACCATCCTCTGGGCAGCAAAGGACTTCCGGTCAAGATATGACTTATATAATAGGCTATTTTCTTGTATCTTTACCGAAACCGGTCATAATTCAGAAAACACTATTTCAAACCACACGATCTTGATTGTGCGAAAATTTCAAAATGTTTAGAGTAAATAGTATATTGCCTTTATAAGCTTAACATTTATTTTTTAATACTATTTTAAGTTAATTAAATTAGACTACTCTCTGAAAATGTATAAACAGAATACTCCCGTAAATGAAATCAGAGTAAGGCCAACCCCCAGTCCACCAGCACCCTGTGCAAGATTTTTTGTTGCGCCCCAAGACTTTACAATGTTTTTAAAATATATTTTTAAAAATAATTTGGGTAGAATCAAATTTTACTACTGTTCAGCGTGTAAAACTCAGAATCACAAATTATATCATACAGCTAAAATTAAGAATGAAACAATACAAACATCCAATCAGTAAAAATTTTGATTGATATTTAATAAAACAGACTTTTTAGTAAATTTATACTTTTAAAAAGCATTAATTTTAAGTTTTTAAGAATGTAATGGTACAATTTATTAGAACACGTATTTTAAGAATGTAATGGTACAATTTATTAGAACACGTATTTTCACACTTACTTTAAAAAATAAAGCAGTCAATGTAAAATGAATAAATTAAAAAATATAATAATTTAAAATTCAAACTAAAGGATTCAGTTGAGAAAGTGGTCAGCCAGGAAACATTTGGGAGCACATTATTGGATGCAATATAGAAAGAGCCACTCCATATACTTTTTTCTTTTAAAAGTGGTCGGCCAGGAGACATTTGGGAGTACATTACTGGATGCAGTATTGGAAAAAGCCACCCCGTATATTTTTTATCTATTAAAAGTGGATTAGCGCTTATAAAGTAACATTTTTTAGGGGTCTGGCATCTCTGGAAGTGTTGCAAAACAGAAAGTCTAGATGAGTAAATGATGAACAAGTACGCTGCAAAACAGAAAGTCTAGATGAGTAAATGATGAACAAGTACGCTGCAAAACAGAAGGTCTAGATGAGTAAATGATGAACAAATACGCTGAGGAATAGAAGGGCCAAATATTTGAGTGGGGATCTAAATGTGCAGCAGAACAGAAAATCCAAATGCATCAGTAAGGGGCCATATGCATAATTTCTGGTTAAAAGTTTAATTTGAGACTAACTAGCCAATCCTCTTCTGAGTCAGCATTAAAGTTGTAATATATTGTTTATTTCTTAATTTATTTTTCTGTATTAAATTTGAATCCTCCCGTATCTCTAGCAAATCTTTTCATGTAATTAATATGATAAACTGTACTTTGTTAACAATTCATTTCTTCATCTAGAAGTTAGGTTTGGACATTTCACACAATCGTTTTAGATTCTCTGTTTTAATTTGGACCTTACAAAGACAAATAAATGGTCAAACATGATGAAACATGGAATGGCAGTAAAGTGTTCAAATGCAAAACACATCATCCAAATTATTTTGAATGTTAGATTTCCCTTTAGAAGTTCCAAATGATTAAGTGAAGAATATGATTCATTGCAACGAGACCATATTATTATGAACTGTGTCCGGTTTTGCCAAAGATGGTACGTTTACAAGAAGAGCTCAGACCAGTCAGGGTTCCTATTCTGAATTATGATCTCTCTGACTAACGATACACTGGGTGCAAGTCCTGTCACGCGGCTAAGTTTGACACGTCTTTTCAAAGAGCGCTCTTCACGCGCAACACGACCTCGAGCAGAGGTCGAAACAATGACAATGCGTCACTGAGCTCTGCCAGACAGCTAACTAGGTGTAAATTTTTTACTATAAAAAATAAAATTAAATGTTTAAGGACTCGTGAACAGAAAAATACAGCGATCTGATGCTCATATTTTGTGTGGTAAATGTATCATTAACAAAGTTTTAGTCCAGGAAAAATAGTACGCAATAAATGTACGCGATATTTCACACAGAATTTTTTTAAATGATTCCCTTGTACAACGTACATTTCGGCAGTTATATATTCTGAAGTTATATATTGCAAAGCATGCAACCAACAAGCAAATAATAATGTACTCGCAGTTTGACTCTCTCAGTCTCTCTCTCTCTCTCTCTCTCTCTCTCTCTCTCTCTCTCTCTCTCTCTCTCTCTCTCTCTCTCTCTCTCATCAGCAAAGCGTAAGTTCGTTATTGTTCTGTCTCCAAGACTGACAGTTCCTTCATGGTCTTCAAGAGCATCTGTCATGATTCTTTCAAGGAAGATGTTGAAGAGAATAGGCGAAAGTAAGCAACCTTGTCTGTCTCCCACTGTTGTCCTGAACCAATCTCCGATTATGATCTGAAACTGGGAACAGTTGATATATTCAAGTATTAGGAGCCATCCTGACAAACGAGGGATCAAAACCAAAAATATTGTCCAGGATTGCGCTGACAATAACAGCATCTCAGTCAGCTCAAAGATCAGATTGATGCGCTCCTTGGTTGTATCTGTGTTTTTATATGCCTTAGGTTGTCATGGACCCTCACAGTGGATTTCGAAAGGAGGATACAAGCTACTGAAATGAGATGCTTTCAAAAGTTGCTTGGCATTTCGCACAGAGATCATGTCACGAATGAGGAAATGGGAAAAAGAATTAGACAAGCATTTGGGCCCTATGAAGAGCTATTGACCATTGTGAAAAAACGCAAAATGAAATGGTATGGGCATGTCACACGATCAAGAGAGCTTGCCAAGACAATCATGAAAGGTTCTGTGCAAGGAGGGCGAAGGAAAGGAAGACAGAGGAAAAGATGGAAGGATAACATCTCAGAGACACATAAATGACACAGAGACAGGGACTCCGAGAGCAACATAGACAGAAGAGAGAGACACACAAATGACACAGAGACAGGGACTCTGAGAGCAACACAGACAGAAGAGAGAGACACACAAAAGACACAGAGACAGACTCCGAGAGCAACAAAGACAGAAGAGAAGCAAAGGAACATCCATGTAGACAGAAAAGGATTACTTTGCGTCACGGACCCCTTTGAAAATCTGGTGAAATCTATGGGTACCCCCCGTAGAAGAACTCACATAAGCAAAATATAAAAATATAGTGAATATGTGACTTTCACGGACCCCTTGAAGCCCATTCATGGACCCCAGTTAAGAACCCCAGGTCTAGGTCTTAGGGCCGATAGTTAAGGTAGGTAGTTTAGGTTAGGTTGTAAATGGACTTGAGTTTTAGTTGAAGCATAGTTTTGCAGTAAAATAAAATACAGTGTGAGTAGTTGTTATTATCCAATGGTTATGATTTATGAGAATGAGACCAGCCATTGGGCTGAGATTAAAAAGCTTATCTACTCTAGAGAATTATATTCTGTGATCACTTGAATTTGAAGTGTCAAACAAGTCCAGTCTTGAAAGGAGGCCATTAGTTTAGTGGTGAGTTAACTGACTGTTTGAGAGAAAATGGACTTAGAAATATTTCATTCACTTTTGCTATTGATATGTTTAACATAAATATGTATTAAATGAGTAGACTATTATTTCTACAAATGTTTGAACTAAGCTGCTTGTTTTTAGTGTGCTAACACTTGATATTGTTTTGATGTGTTGTATTTATTATACTGTGTGTATGTATTGGGCTAATAAGCACAATTGCAGGAAACTGTAAGTTGAGACTGAAATGTAAGAAAAAATGGAGTTCTAAAGCAATAAAATGGAGACTTATGTTTGCTCCCTGATTATATTTTTCAAGATAAAGCAGCCTTTCTCTCCTTGTGTTATTTGAATCTCCTGATTCCCTGAGTGTATACTGCTATGACTGACAAAGTAGAGGTGGGGAGCAGTGTGTATAAGTGTTAAGGGATACTCTACACTCCTTTGATGTATTGTGGTAAAGTATGCTGATTACATGAGCGGTTTCTGGTAAGTGAATTTACTAGAAATTGCTACAATCATTGTTCTGCTTGAAGGAACTGACACAATGACAGAGTGCACCATCTTTCACTGGCTTTGAAAGAATAATAATGCGGCAATGTTTCTGATATGTGGAGAGAGACATGTGTTGATTTGGACAATAGACCTGTAATTTGTTGCTAAAGTGCATGAAAGACAGTGCTTAATTCAGGTTATGTAAAATCTATTATCATTATCTCTAATAACTCAATTTATGTTCTCTGATAAGAACTATCCTGGATTTGTATTAACACTACAGTTGGATTATATTTTATGATATAAGATTGTGTAGTGTAGAAATTATGCAAACATGGTTTTGTGGAAATGTTGATGTCAAGTAATCTTAGTAATCTTTTTATTGATTTTGTCATATGTGTATTTGATTATTTATTTAATAATTGTTTTGTTAAATTTACTGACCTTTTTATGCATATTGATAAGCTTATGTTGGAGAAGAAAGTGGGTGGAGGGGGGCTCAATAAATATAGATTAAAGACGCCGGATCTGTCTTCTCCTTTAGTAAGAAGTTTTTCACATATGAAATATTTTGTGAAGACAGATGTAGTCTTTAATGTTGTGGAAGAGAGAAACGTTTACAGCCCCCACTTACCGCCAAGTGAGAGAGACAAGTGATGTCTGCTAGAGAATTATTAATAACATAAATTAAGATTCTCCTCACTTGTAATTAGTTATGAATGCTTAACTAATTAATAATAATCATAACCATTAAGTAAGTGGTCTTGACGTCACAGAGTGGAATATATAATGTTTACTGATTTGAATTTGTATTATTGAAAGGTAAAAGATGGCTTAGAAAGTAGAGAGAAAGATAGAAAGGTGAATAAAATGTTAATCATTCATATTTCCTCTTCGACATTTTCAAGAGGGTAAGGAGACGTTTCAATAAGGAAATATGTATGTTTAATGTTGCATAGTAGTAGTACCGATATTGTTTTACTCCACAGGAATTGCAGGAAAACGTTTTATCTTCTCGATGGTGTCGAGTTTTAGTGCATTCCTGCGGTGCCTTCCTCTCTTCTCTTGCATTCAGAGAGGGTGGTAGAGGGTTCTGCTGCTGCGTTTGGATGTTGTTTGTCATCGTTTGCTCGTTGTTGCGACTGTTTTAGATCCTCTTTTTTTAACGTTGCAATGTCTAAACACTTAATATTGAAAACAGGAGCCCTTAGAGATTTTGAGGAGTTCAGATAAACATCAGAGTTGTTATTGAACTGTTGATGTTGGAGGAAAGGAAAACAAGATATCTCTGTGTGTGCGTGTGTGTGTGGTACGTGTGTGTGTTTGTGTGTGTCTGTAAATAAATATTATAAATATTATATAATATATATGGACTAGATAATATAATTTTAAAAAATAATTGAAAATATTAAATGAACTGTGGTTAAGGCGCTATTATAGTTGAGAGGAGTAATTAGGTGCCAGCTAAGTGGTTCATGATTGTAAGGTATTAATATTTCTGTGACAATTGAGAATAACAGGGCAAGAAATCTATCACTAAAATAAGTATTTTATTATTAATGTTTTAATAATTGCTTAGTGTATTTCTTGATTGAAATTATATTCTATAGTAGATGTCTCGATACGCATTCATAATTTATGCTGTCTTAAGTTCCAATGATTACGTCACATGGGTGGATGGGTGGCGGTGGAGCGAGGACTAGCTGAACGTACCAGAATGAACATAGTCTTCGATAACCAAATTGCTAAATATTTATGAGATAATGGGATCAAGAAGTTATAGAATCGATATTTTTTATTAATATATTGGAAATTATTAATTACTCAAATCTTACAACCACTAGAGTCATTTAAATTAAACCTCGAAAGAGTTGCACATTTTTATTGGATAAACTAGACTAGCATAATGTTCGTGGACTTGAATTGCTGAAGACAATTATGGCCAATAATATCCTAAAATTTTATTACAAAGAAAATTTGGAATAAGTGTTATCTCAAAATCATAAATACGTTTAGTAGCAAGTGCATTGCATCGGTAGATATCTTTAACTTGAATTTATAAACAGAATGTAAGCAAATCTTTAAAAAAAAAATAAAAAATCGGTGACGAAGAAAGGAAAGGAGAAATGAAGTAGAATGAAAGTAGCATGGCAAAGCTCATGAAGTCCTGTGATAAATTTCTCTCAAGGCCATCTGGTGTTCTACCATATTAACTCTCTCAGCAATAAGGCTACATTCCTTCAAACACTGAAATAAATTCTGTGACACAAGGATGTGTTCTTCAAGGGTCTAGGTAGCCACTAATATGTTATCCATGAAGTTAGAGATAGATTTCTCTTTGATGGGTTCCATGAACATTCTCATCATCTTAGTGAAAACAGCAGGCAATGTGAAGATGCTAAATGGCATTACCCGCCATTGATACTGGCCATCAGGTGCACTGAATGCTAATTTCGGCCTGTCTGCCTCAGAGATTGGAATTTGCTAAAAACCTTTTGTCAAATCAAATTTAGAAAAATATTTTGCTTCAGTTGAGCTGAGCGAAAAGGTGCTCTGGTTCAGGCATCGGTTCAACTGTAAAAAAATCAACTTCTTCAGCTGTCTGTAGTCAACAAAAAAATTGGTGTGTGTCCTCCTTTTTAACTAGGACAATAGAAGAACTATACAGGGACTCTGCCTTCTCAATATACCAAATGCTAACACAGAGTCAAATTCCTGTTTTACAGCATCTGTTTATCATAAGGTAAAACATACAGTTTCATGTGAATCAGATTATGATCCCATAGTGTAATCATAAATTTGCAGACTTGTTTTTCTAGGTTTATTGGTAAAACTGTCACACGTCCCTTTTATCAATCTCCATAAATGTTGAGCTTCAGAGTCTGAGAGTTCTAGATTTAAAATAACATCACCAGCAGTTTCAACATCTGTTAAATCTGGGAGTAGTATGGATTCAGCATCAGGTACAAAGGTAGCAATAAAATCTATTACAATAGTAGCAACCATGTTATCCAGACAATCTTTATACACTTTCATCATTTATATTATATGTATATATATATATATGCATTTGTGTGTATGTGTGTGTGTGTGTGTGCGTGTGTGGGGGTGGGTGGGTGGGGGGTGGGTTTGTGTGTGTGTGCGTGTGCGGGTGTGTGTATGTATGTGTGTGAGTGTGTGTGTGTGTGTGTGTGTGTGTGTGTGTGTGTGTGTGTGTGTGTGTGGACTTGAGTGTCTGATTAATATTTGAACAACATATATTTCCTATCAATTTACATATCAAACAGACAGACACAAAAATAACTAGATAGATAGATAAACAGACAGACAGACAAATAGACAGATAGATAGATAATTAGATAGATAGATAGACAGATAAGTAGATAGAGAGAGCGATATAGATTGAGATAGATAGATTAGATAGATGGATATATATATATATATATATATATATATATATATATATATATATATATATATATATATACACGTATATAGGCCTACATGCACACATACAAACACAAATATACACAAATATATAAGTTGGAACAAAAGTGGATGGAGGGTTGCAGGAAGGGTGAATAGATGGATTGATTGGTACAAGCTTAATAAGATGTATGCATAAAAGATAGTTAGACAGACAGACAGACAGACAGATAGATAGATAGATAGATAGATAGATAGATAGATAGATAGATAGATAGATAGATAGATAGATAGATAGATAGATAGATAGATAGATAGATAGATAGATAGATAGATAGATAGATAGATAGATAGTTAGATAGATCAACATACTTTCCCTACAATACCTACAAATCTTTTAAACCTTTCAACAAACCAAAAGAAAAGAAAAAAACTGAATATTCTTGCGCACAACGTCAAGAAAGAGAGCAGTAGGAGAGAAAGTAGCACACACCAGCACCATACGTCTAAATACGTCAATACTGAGCGAGTAAGTTAATTATTCTCCAAAATCCTGCCTGAAAGCGGATAAACACTTTCAGCCGTGCCCTGCGAAAGTGACAATATGATGCGCGAAGCCAGGTTGCGTCGGTAGAACCATTTCTCTCCCTAGTAAAAGCCCGCGGACTGTGGCCTACGGGTACGACTACAATAAAAATTCTCGCAAGCGCCTGTAAAGAGTTAACCACAGCGGCGCGCGCGCTGGCATCTTGCTACTAGGTGGTAGTCAACATCATCTGGGTGATTTCACCACTCTACTGGGAGACTGCTGTTGGACGTACAATGTGAGAGCGTTATCTCAGTGGAAATGCTGTATGCTACTTCTAGATAACTTACGCAGTGTTTCGGGGTTTATGGAAATGTAAGGTGTATGTTCGAGTGAGAGTTACTTGTCCTATTGTACTTACCCTAACGTAATATATTTAATGTTAAAGTACACATCATGCAAATGCTATATAAATCTAATATATAATTTTATAAGCTATAGTTTTAAAATGCGTGCTTTAGATGTTAAGATTAGCAAGCCCAAACTGATTCCATAGCGATTTGATTTAAATATTTTCATACACGATAAATAAAATATCGAAATAAAAGATCACGAACAAGAAAAAAATATTAATTTGCATTTTTATTTTAATTTCAATTACTTTAGAGTAAAAATGTCTACACATCTCCTGAATATGTTTGAAATAGAGAAAAGACACTCCTTCATATTTTATAAATAATTACTTAAATAATTTTTTAAGCGATTCCTCTAGATACTTCCAGATATCAGAAATGCTGATCGAAGAAAACTATTCTGCTTTCATGACATTATTCATTTCATTAAATATAAAATTTAATAAAGTGCATCATGACAAAATGAATTCTAATATTATCCACCAAACATGTAAATAACACACGAGCAAAATTCTTTACAGTGGTGTACTTGTTGTTGAAAGTAAAGGTTAAATGTCAGACTGCAGTGCTCATATTCCCTGTTGACATAAGCAAGCTAAGTTCACAGTTGGGTTTTTCAGTGTTACATCAATTCCTTGTAAGAAAATGTTTTCCTTAGAAACGTAATAAATATAACCATAACATAAAGCAAAAATTAAAAAAAATATGTTCTTACCTTAAGGAGAACGTGGGACAACCAAAACCAAATGACTTTTCTTCATGTGTAAAGTTCTACATGCTACCTAACAACCGGCAATACAATTTTGAATTGGTCAATGTGCACTCATTAATATTGCTGACAACGGACTTTGTTTACAAAGGGAAACATCAAAGTGAACGTTTCGGTAATGGTCTGACATAGGGTATAATTACCTTATCTGCACATCAACTCGTTAAACAAAACAGGCTCAAGAAAAAAAAAATTGCTCAGCAAACATTTCACAATCAAGATCAAAACGTTCATCAATGATTGACAATGTTGACTCTCGTTGAAAGGAAATAGCTTTTGTTTCAGAGGGGTTATTTCAACTTCACTTTGACGTATGCCGCCGTAGAAATACGCGCAGAAAAAGCATCCTTGAACCAAAGACCGGATTAACGACGTACTGTGCACCCGAATAATGATTAAAACTGAATTATCGAATTATTTTCCAACTTAACGAATATAGAAAATTAGTTAAAATATTGCACGACCCATTGTAGTACATGTACCACCTTTTCGTTCAAACAACAGTTTAAACAGTTTTTTATCTTTAATTTTAAATTGTGGTCTTTTAAGCCGTGATCGGAGGGGGTGCCAATACTTCTGGGTCCACTTTGTCTTCGAACTTTATTACATTCGATCGTTTTCAGCAGCACATCGCAATGAACAGTGGGGTAACACCGTCAACTGAGGCCATTACGGTCACATTCCAGATGACATTAAGGCAGCATTGCGGATATGTTTTTAACACATCCAACGCCTCAATTATCGCTCAGATAGCATTTCCAAACGCGACCTTTCATCAGTTTCTTCCACTGTGCGTGAGGTATTATCATCCTGGAAGCAGTTTGTCGCCATTCCTCTTCATTCCATATGCGGTCATATTCCTGCTGTCCGTCGTCGGCAACTCGCTGGTGATACTGACGATGGTGAGGAACAAGAAGATGCGGACGATTACGAATATGCTGCTGCTGAACCTGGCAGTCAGCGATCTGCTTCTGGCAGTATTCTGCATGCCATTCACTCTGGTGCCTCTCATGATGGAAGCGTTCATCTTTGGTCCTGTCATATGCGTTATGCTCCGATATCTGCAAGGTAAGATAACTCTCTTACCAAAGTATATGTCTGAACGGAAGTAATAAATTATATCAGCTTGTCGAATAATACAAGGAGCAAAAGCGAAATATCCCCACAAACCTAAAATATGAATCGTTCACTATTATTTACTAAATTCATTTTTTATATCAGTTTTCTTTTCTCATTTTAATACTCTTCTTGTAGGGATAAATAATTAGAATTGTTATTTTTCATCCTTATTTTACGACTCCAGTGACAACGACCAAGAAACTTCTGTGCAATTATCATGAATCGGATCTGTAATTTCCAGAAAGTTTTACGTGATCTTGATCTTATAAACAAGAATTTGTAAATTCTTCTGATGAAAATGAAAATAGTCAAGTATAATGTTTAATTCAGCATTCATCCGTTTGACTTAGTCCGAATTTTCGGCTTCATTCATTATGTATTTCATGTTCCCCTAATTTTATTCTCAGCCCCCTTCCTTTCATATTTCTTATTTCTTTCTTTACTTTCTTTCTCCTTCCCTCTGTCTCTTTCCATCAATTTATCTCTATCTATCTATCTATCTATCTATCTATCTATCTATCTATCTATCTATCTATCTATCTATCTATCTATCTATCTATCTATCTATCTATCTATCTATCTATCTATCTATCTATCTATCTATCTATCTATCTATCTATCTATCTATCTATCTATCTATCTATCTATCTATCTATCTATCTATCTATCTATCTATCTATCTATCTATCTATCTATCTATCTATCTATCTTCCTTCTACCGGTCTTTCTGTTTGTCTTTTCTACCTCTGTTTTCCTCTATTATGTTGTATCTGAATTTCCATACTGTATTAGTAGTTGAACCGTGTTAAAATAACTGATACGCCATTGTAGTAAAGATTTGTTTCAGCGTTTTGTATGTGTAATCTGAACGCTGCTTTAAAATTCTAACTTTTAATATAGACTTTGACGATTAAAATCACTGCTTCATAATAAAGATGTGCTTCATGAATTTAAGGCTGACTCATTCCACATACGGAATTGTCTTGTTACGTACAGGAGATAAACTATACAATGACGTCATTATTATTGTCTTTAAGTGTGCCTTTTCGAAGAAATAACACACGTCCCTGTACAGCTCATCCTGAACAACAGACTCTCCAAACCATGGGCACATATTTCATGGTAGGCATTACTTGAGGTGTGATTTTAATTCTCCTAGTGACATGCACCTATTTGCATGCATGCATTTGACAACGAGGACCGTTTTACTGGAAAACAGTGGCGAAGTGGTGACATCAGTCTATGGCTAAGTTGAAACAAAGTACGTAGGGTCTAAGCCTATGTGTAATTCAAAGTGAGCGTTGCAGTGCTTAGTACATCAAGGTAGTTCCGTGTATAAGTCACTGCACTGTCTGTCTGTCTGTCTGTCCCTCTGCCACTGCAAATCTATAGAAGCGGGAGGTATATGTTGCACGAAAGAAAAGCTCAAATAAAATATTCACTCTATCAACACTATTAACTCTTATAATTTTATCTTTTATTTTTTTTTTTCGTCAAAGAACTTAAATTTTGCAGGTGCGCTTGCGAAAGCGAAAGTAAAACACTCTTCACCTTTTACGTTGACATGTGCGTATTTTAGTTCAGCGTGGACAAACATCTTCGGTCATCTTGATACATCCTCAGCCACAGAGGATGAATAATGCGTTTTGAAAATCGCACTGTTATTCTCCGACGACAAAAATGCTCCGTTAAACAATAAAGTCATGTCAGTTCAAGTTGTCAGTGCAACATGTCAATGAAAGATATCAGTGCAAAGTGTCAGTTCAAGGTGTCAGTGCAACGTGTCAGCGCATGTGTCAATACAATGTGTCAGTGCAACGAGTCAGCGCATGCTATTATCGCAGGGTGTCAGTCAACATGTCAATGCTGCATATCTGTGCAATGTGTCAGTGCAATATGCTTGGCTCCGGAGATTTAATTTTGATTTGAAATACTCTTCTCTGTACATTGCATAAGAGGAAATTAGATATAGTCTACTGTGTGTTGATGAATGAATAACAATCACGCAAATTAACATGTAAATATAAACTATGAAAACAAAAAAATCCTGAGACGTGACTGTGACAGGGGATGCGGAAGAATACAATGTCATAGACAGGGGATTTTGACGTCATTCATCATGCGGACTACATAAATAAGGATAGGGAATGATAAGACGAAGTTACCTTGAATACGTTCTGTTATGAAAAAGTATCAGCAGAACGCATGTAGAAAATTTAAAATAAAGTTTGTATTCACTCTCTTTATGTGAATAATTATGTCAGTCAATCAAAAGATAGCAAAGTAGAACATAGACAGCGCTGATGGCATGTTTCTGTGTGTAACTGTGCGTCTGGTATTGCATTTGTGTTTTTTGTGTGTTTATGACAAGAGGCATAGACAGATAGAACTGGATACACAATGTGGTTACGTAAATATATTCTCATAAAAATTATTTTATTCAAATCCCTGCTTAGGTTTCTGCAATCTACATGTTCTTGCAGATAATGTTTATTATTCAAAGCATTTATCCTTATGTAAATATTTCTATTGTACTGTCAAGTCAAATGATACAAAACAAGCGATCTTTCTTTATTTGTGCACATCTCTATTTTAGTATTTATGTGTAAAACTACAATATGTATGTGTGTGTATGTGTGCGTGCGTGTGTGTGTGTGTGTGTGTGTGTGTGTGTGTGTGAGAGAGACTATGTGTGTGTGTGTGTGTGTGTGTGTGTGTGTGTGTGTGTGTGTGTGTGTGTGTGTGTGTGTGTGTGTGAGTGTGTGTGTGTGTGTGTATGTGTGTGTAAGTTATCCATTGTCCCATTGGTAATGTCGGTTTGCCATCCAAATGTAATACCGACAGAGCAAAGGAATATATACTTACAGGCTGTATATTTCTTTCAGTTTCCTGGCACATAACAAAGACATTTTTATGTATGAAATTATATAACCAAGACAAATCAAGACAGGGCAAATAAGTTTTGCTCGATTTAACTGTTTGATAACTACCACCTCCCTATATCACTACCCATGTTTATCCTTAATCATACCTCTCAGTGGATTGGATACATTTATCTGTTAGTATCATTGATAACTTTGTAACCGTCCACATGTCCATGTAATTATATACTTTATAACGCTTCATACATTTTATACACTATCTGATATAACTGGCGTTGCCCGAGTAAGAATACAACATAAACGAACTTTTAATAGCTTTTGCCTGTTGAAAAGGAAATAAGACTTGTTGAATTAATTCTGTTTAAATATGTATTTTTTTTTCAAACACATATTATTAGTTAAATGATATTGGACACCTCGGTATACACAATGTTGTGCGTCTTCACAACCGGGGTATTTACCCCTAAAATAATATATTAACTGCCCACCCTTGTACATCTTACATAGAGCTGTTCATGTGAAAAAGAAAACTCCTGAAGTTGCCTGGAGTTTCCCATTGTCTAACGGCGGCCATTCTGTTCGGTTTGGGCTTGGAGTCTTTGTTGGCGTTCTCCTGCTGTTGTACTGTTGTCTGCCTGACCGTCACTCTTTTGTTCTGGTATTTCCTCTTGCCTCCTTCCTTGGACTTGGAGTAGTTGCTAGCGCTCATTCTGTCTCCTCTTTTGTACTGCTGTCTGTCTGACCGCGACAGATTGTTTTCTAGTTTCCCTTTGATTTGCTTTTACCAGGTGTCTTACAGTGGCCTGTCTACTTGCTTGGACGTGGAGTCTTTGCTGGCTTTCGTCTTCTCGCTCTCTGTCTGTCTGTCTGTCTGTCTGTCTGTCTGTCTGTCTGTCTCTCTCTCTCTCTCTCTCTCTCTCTCTCTCTCTCTCTCTCTCTCTCTCTCTCTCTCTCTCTCTCTCTCTCTCTTGCAGTCCGGGCTACCTTTGTACGCTCTACATCGGCAGACTTTCCAAAAGTACAGCGTCTCCTAGGTGGCATGATGTGAACTATAAAAAGAAATGGATCTTAACATCTTCGAATCGTCCAGGCTAATCCATTGATATTTTCATTCACGTTAAATGCAGCCTACTTGTTGAGCAAATATAATTATCGTGTTTATTTGACTCCCTTTTAATTTATCTTCTGTCTCGTGTCGAAAACGACGTGTTAGGTAAATATTTCCTGTTTATAGTCTGAAGCGCACGTTATAGACGATGGTAATATTAATGTGTTGTGTAGATAAATCATATACAAAGTAAGGGTGAAAAACCCTTTACGAAAGGTCTGAGCGCGAAATGTCCGCCTGCTAAGTCCTTTAACTACACTACATTGCTAAAGTATTAGAAGGTCACCTCCACTTTCCAACACCTCTCCCCTTCACCTCCCTTGGCCAGAGCTCTTTTGTCATTGAACAATCATATGGTTATACGAGTAAAGTCCTTTATGAAATGTCCATGTGCAAAATGTCTGGCAATTGCCTGCTTTTTAAGCTGAGCGTCAGCAAACTTCCATAGAGGATACCACTATGTGAAATGAAATACATACCTCGCAAATTCCGCACCCCCAACCCCACAAACGGATGCATACAATGGTATGGCAACAAAAACATATATTCAACATTCTCTTGTCTACAGTCAAACTCAAGAGGCTTTCCAAATGCTCTACTAAATCTCAACATGGCTCATCCGAGAATGTGCCAGTGCTAAATGTCATAATCATGTGTGATTTTCTTTTCAGGATTGGTGTGCTATGTACAGCATATTAATATGTCTGTCAGTGAATGATGTCTACTCTATTTTCGCACTCATTCATATAATACTTAATATATGTTAAATATATATTTCTATAGCGATTCTATAACACACATACACATATACATACACACATAAACACACACACACACACACACACACACACACACACACACACATTGACTATATGTCTTTATTCTCAAAGAGAAACACTATCATTCATGCAAATTACACTTTTGTTTTCATGACTTGGATGTTTAGTATCGGCCTTCCGATGTGACACGCATCATTTCAAGTGGCAGTGTGCCAAGTCGGTTGCTGATGTTGTCGTATTTTATAACATATATAAATATACACGTTTAAAAAAAATACATGTAATTATCAAAAGCACTTGATTGTAATAAGATGAGAGACACGTATGCCCTCATCCCAAGAATAAATGATTACATCAGTTATCTTCAGACTCGTTCTAGTTTCATAAACCCCAAGATGCCTCGTGTCATGATTTGATGCACATTCTACCATCCGGCCTCAGGGTACGTCAAATTAGCATCGGCTGACACCCTCGCTACACAATGTACATCGAGCAATCCCAGCGACCGCTTAGCGATGTCGTGGTCTGCATAACAACGAACTTGGAATACTGTTCATACCAACGAACTTGGAATAATGCAGGTTGTGGGTGTGCAATGAAATTAATAACAGAGACCAAGAAATCATAATTTCAAATTAGCAAACGCTTCACAAAGAGTAGATAGAAAGGCAGCACACGTTAGTTTTTAGTCTATTCGTGCAGTTGTGATATGAATGATATTTTTAATTAATTTCATTTACAAGTGTGTATGTGGATTTGTGTTTTTATACTTTATTACACATCCGTTCATTCTTTCTTGTATTTGTTGATAATATATTATCCATACATTTATTATCTTTGAAAGAAAACTAATATCGTCTACACCCTGAATCGCTTAAGATTTTTGGGCTTAAATGTACATAAAATTCAATAACATTTATTTTCGCTTTAATTTAACTTATTTTCAATTTTGTAATTTTGCAATCACAAAAGCATATTTATATACACGTTATCACTACCAGTATAAATTCACGCACGCACATATTTTACTCTACAGCTTTCAAAGTGCCTGAAACCGTAAAAAGCAGAGTATTTCCTTATAGAATCCGAGCACTATTCAATCTTGTCTTCGTTTGGTTAGCTTCCTAATTGGCAGACGTTCCATAAAGTCTTCTATGTGCAGCTTGAAGGGAGGTAATATTATTGACGTCAGAAGCTTGGTAAATGGCAGTTGTGAAAATGATAGTAAAATTAATGACATTTTCCTTTCATCCTTTTTATACTTGTTCTTCCAAAAACGTATTTTAATTTTAATTAATATTTTTTCTTTAACGAAACAATCCAGTATGCTTGGTGCACAGTTTTCATAAAATTCATCACCAAAAAAAAAAAAACAAAGATGCTTTGGCATTGATATTTTTAAAATATAACGAGACAGTTTGGTGTTAGATACACAGCTTGAAGGCAGATTGTATTGGCTGCGTTTGGATTAGTCGTTTTTTGCCCTTGCCCACGTTTTCATTAACTGACTAGAAAGTAATATTTATTTTACTTGTAGCAGCAGGTGTCTTGTCTAGACTGATATTTTCATTTTCTCCCACACACAATCTGACACATGTGGATGGAACAAAACGAGATATGACATTGCGTTCCTGCTTTAACTTTAGCGTCGTCATTAATTTAATCACACATACAAACATGTATACATACTGACATACAAGCACGCATACATAAAATAGGCATAAACTCATACATGCATACGTTAATGCATGCATACAAACATACATATAAACATGCATTATACATATATACAAACGCACATGCACACACATACATACAAATATATGTACAAATATAGATAGATAGATAGATAGATATTGTGTGAAAAGAAGAAAGATAAAATATTGCAAATGCAGACTCATTCTTTGTTAAACGACATTACATTTATCAAATATATAATTACAATTCTGAACACGATTTTCTTTTAAACAAACACAATCTCTAAGTCGTTTCCGACCTCGACAATACCAAGCTGGGAAGTAAATTATGTTGGTTTGGAAAGAAAACAATCTCCTACAGTTTTAAGTCACTGGGGGCTTGAATCACATTCTATTTCGTAGGTCTGTAGGCCGACTATCTCATCCTACATCAACATTTTTAAAATGTTTCGCGAAATTGGCCGAATTTAACATTGAGCAACAATTACACGTTTCCATTACACTGTAATCCATTAGTTCTCATTATTTTACTATGAAACGTCTCCGTCTGATGTACAGTAGAAAAGCAAATTTTGTGCATTTCTGGAGAGGCACATCAATAGCGTTGCAATAGATTCAACTCAAGGCGTCATTTTTAGTTTTAAATTGCTACAGAACCGAACCGATCGCTTATCAAGTTGGTGAGAAGCAATTTTGCTTTGTGCAAAGGCCACAATTTTCTTTTAACGAACTGAGCTAATTTTAAAACATCAGATGATTCACAACGAACAACAGCCACCACAGTTGATTGTAAACCGCTCTGCCTAGTTCGCATTCTTTATCACATTCAGCTTATGATCAGATTCAAAGAAGTATAAATCAGGAACCATAATTGAAGAATGACTGCAACTGGCGGTGCCACTTTTCGGGTTTAAAGATTCTTTTCGATACTGCAGGCTGATGATGGGTTGTTCGCGTGTTCAATCACCAAACGTTAATTACACCATAGTGAACCGTTCCTATACTGAGGAGTTCGGAAAGCGTGCAAACCCACCTGTTGCTACTTGATTCACGTGCAGCGCGCCTATTTCCGGTCATACTGAGACGTTGCATTGGAGAGTCACGAATGGAACAATCGGTCTCTTGTCTAAATTTAGGGCGCTGTAATTACTTCACCGCACCCAACACCTTAACAATATATTGACGCTTGCATTCGTGTATATACCTCTTGATGAAAATATGTCTGAGCCATTCAAAGTAAAAATGTATTTATTTTTTAAATGTTTTAACAGATTGCATTTGTTCTATAGCAAAACCGTGCACATCATTCAATTTGTTTTATCGTAGACACTGAAACGTCTGCATGTGCCTATTAACCAAGGTCATCACAACTATTAACCAAGCTCATCACAAATATTGAAGGATGCTAAATATTTGTGATGAGCTTGCTAGAAAAATATAAGCAATGCCTTTTTCTCTTTATATTGAAAGCGATGTAACTTTCCACAAACTCTTTCTCTTTTCATCAAAACTAAAATAAAGCCCATCCTATTTTACAGGCCATTAGCATCGTGCTCTCTTTAACGGGATGATAAGCTATTCAAAAGTAAAATAGGTACGGGATTTTAAAAATTCATATTATTATCCCCACTGGTACTATGACTCTCGACTGTATGAGAAGCATTATCTTTAGTGATCTTTTTTCCCAATTAATAATATATTCACTGTCGTTAACTATTTTCTAAAAACAAAAAGAACGAATACGATTACCAGTGCCTTTGATGAAAGGAAAATTGGCAAGAATGCATATTGCAAAAGATTTCCTAACGAAATAAAATTTTGCAATGAAAGTAATATTAGTAGTTGTAACTAGACACATAAAGCGCAAGAAGTAAAAATACCCTGCTTTAATCTTTATGGCGATAAGTTAACTGTGTGCCTCCTACAAAAACAAAAAACAAAAAAATCAATCCTAAGAAGACGGAGATGATGGAGACACGGGCAACAAGTTTCAAGTAACATAGCATGCCCGATGAGCAAATTAATTGACGACCAATGGAATTGTTCAGACTTAGTGTAAGAAATGGATTCAAAACTATAGTCTCAAGGGAAGTATCTTTGTTCTGTCAGACCCTCGACCTCCTTATCAATCATGAATAATTGGAAAACGCCTAAAGCGATACGGCTGTTTTGGCGCTTGATTGCATTCTAAGCCATCCGTACATTTCTTTCGCTTTTTCGGTCTACGTTCTGTAAAGACACCCAGAGTCTGGATCTCCGGGTGAGGCTTTGGAGCTCGCGCGGTTGTTGTTTGGCCTTAATTGGCTGAAGTTGTAGACTATGTGGAACTCTGCTGGATTTCACGTTAATGTAAAAGAAGGGGACAAAAGCCGACTTTCTCAATGCCACCAGGAAAAAACAGATTACAGTCAAACGTCTTTTATCATCAGCCGGACTTACATTTGAGAAATAATGACTTTATCTTTATTTGAGAGAGGAACATCGGATTATTTTCAAGATGTGTGCTGCGCTCGTCCACACACTTTATTGCTATTTTATTGTAATTCATTAATCTTTCATTGTATTATAAAACTGCTTCGAAGCTTCATACATTACACACACCTGCCACAAACATTTTCTTTTGTGTATGCAAACCAGACAGGCAATAATAAGCAAGAGGTGTAATGTAGATTTCCACACATCAATCCATCACTTTTATGGCGGACGTGTAAGAGCTAAAATCGTCGTCAGTTTTCGTTAAGAAATGGCTTGTGAGAATACATGAATAGCGATCTGTTATTTTAAGATGATAAACAATTATGCTTTTTTGTTTGTCATACAGATTACCAGTCACCCGTGTACATTCTGTTCATTATTAATGCAAAGTTTGCCAAGCGATGCCAAGATTTCATCAACATGAAAGTTTGGAGACTATAAGGTGCACAGCTGTACTTGTTTCGACCAAGTCTGAATCTGCTGACTTTTGTATGAAACGGTGTAGCATAAGTGACATCTTAACTGCAAAATTCTGTCTTTTCCCACAAAATCGGGCACGGCATTCTCTTCACTCACACACGCGCACATGCACGAGTAATTTCGTAATAGTAAATGAACAAAACACCAAACTCGCATAACGCAATATTTTCGTATTTAAATTTCCTAAATGGCAAACGCTTCTCTGAGGTGTTCACATTGTCCGTAATCCTTGGATCTCCCAGAACGTTTCCGAGTGGTTGGTTCACAACCCACAGTTAACAGAAGTCATGAAAAATACTGAATAAATAATAATAATAATAATAATAATAATAATAATAATAATAATAATACATCTGGAATAACAATAAAGATGATCCACTGATAGAATTAGTAAAAAGGAGTGGACTATTCCAACCACCAGAAACAGACAAAGAAACATGGAAGAAAACAACGAAGCAAGAACTAGCACATACCTGGAGACAGAAACCTCTACATGGCCAATATGTACGACAAGCAGACGAAATATCAACAAAGCAATCAACGTACAAATGGTTGAAAGAGGCAGGATTGAAAGCAGAAACAGAAGCACTCATAACAGCTGCACAAGATCAAGCACTCAACACCAAAGCACACAAAACGAAAATCATGAAAATTTCAAATGATTCCAAATGTAGACTTTGCAAATCCATGGATGAGACAACAGAACACATACTATCTGGATGTCAGGTTCTGGCTGGAACAGAATACACCAAACGACACAATGAAGTGGCAAAACACATACATAGAAATCTGTGTGAGAACTATGGCATAAAAACCCCAGAAAGAGCATGGATGCATCAACCAGAAGCAGTCACCGAAACAGAAGAAGTCAAAATACTGTGGGACTTCGAGATAAGAACAGATCGGGTGATTCCTGCACGAAGACCAGACATTGTAGTTCTCAATAAGTCCAACAGAACAGTATCAATCATTGATGTCGCTGTTCCAAGTGATAGAAACATAAAAACAAAAGAAAGAGAAAAAATAGAAAAATACCAAGACCTCAGATTAGAAATCCAGAGACTGTGGAATGTAAAAGCAGAAGTGATACCTATAGTGATAGGAGCCTTGGGGAACATAACATCTGAATTGGAAGGCTACCTGAATAAACTCCCTGGAAACCACAGAATCGCTCCACTACTCAAAGCAGCGCTCCTCGGAAGTGCCCACATCCTCCGTAAAACCTTGGATCTCCCAGAATCTTGGTAAGATTCCGAGACCTTGGATCACAACCGACAGTCAAACAGAAGTCGTGGAAAGAGGCTGAATAATATCATAACTTCTGAATTGGAAGGCTACCTGAATAAACTCCCTGGAAACCACAGAATCGCTCCACTACTCAAAGCAGCACTCCTCGGAAGTGCCCACATCCTCCGTAAAACCTTGGATCTCCCAGAATCTTGATAAGATTCCGAGACCTTGGATCACAACCGACAGTCAAGCAGAAGTCGTGGAAAGAGGCTGAATAGTAATAATGATGATGATGATGATGACAATGATGATGATGATAATGATGATGATGATGTTGTTGTTGTTGTTGTTGTTGTTGATGATGATGATGATGATGATGATAAATTTACCGAATGACATAAAAGTCTATTGAATGCATTTCCTATTTTTAAATAAAAAATAGTTTATTAAAACGAAGGATTTTTCTGCATGAATGTGACGTGAAAAGTTAAGCTAAATGTTAGTTTGAAACTAGAGCAAAACATTAAGACAGTTTTTCAAATGTAATCTCATCTTTCCTATTTCCTTCATTGCTGAATTACGATTTGCCACTTGCATTTCTGAGTTGCAGTTTAACTCTAGATAATCGTGACATAAAAGAGTTTCTACAACCGACGCATCACTCATTATATCATGGAATTATTTTGCTTCGTACATATACCCCAGTGCATTGTCTCCCATCACATTACATGAAAGGCTTGTTCACTAACTTTATTTTTTTAAAGTGAAGTAAATCACGGAGATTACGCAGCACTTAGAAAGCAAGCAATATTTCTTTAGATACAATTGAACACAACTTAGTAATTATGTATTGTGAAGCTTAATCAATACTCCTTCGTCATTCACAATATACAAAGGGCATGCTTGAACGATTCAGCTGATACTTTAAAAGGTATTACTTGTTGAAACAAATGTGCGATTTTGTATGCGGATCTAGGTTTGTATGCGGATCTAGTTTTGAATGCGGATCTGATTTTGGATGCGAGTCTTGGAATCGCATTTGGAATAAATAGAGCACCAGGATTTTCGTACAGCAAATAAATGTGGTTCAACTGCCTCCACACCCATTCTTCTTCCACCGATACATGACATTACAAATCCCACTGAATTTCGTTACAAAGTCATTAATTGTAAATTATAAATTAATCGAATTTATTAATGATGAGAAATAATTATGCCTCAAGCGCATATGTGTTATTTTGCATTACAAAGCAATCCACACAAATGAGGTATGTGTATTCAGCTTACTGCAGTTTTACTAGCTGTAAGGATGTATAACCCAGCGAGAGAGCAGGATAGTGTGGTCTAGTAGAATGTTACGTAGCACATGACGTTGTGATGACGTAAGAGTTTTGCAAACGTTACTTAGACACTTGGGCTCGGGGGTTGGGGGGGGGCATTGGCCAACATTCCCTCATCACCACTCTCTTTGTGGAAACCGTAGTAATCTCCGTAAAGGAAATTTTTACTTCAAACGGAAATCCCGCTGACAATTCTATTAAGTTTGAATAGTCGATATCAACCCCCGGTGTCAACTTTGTAAGTTTTCTTAATAGCGCAGCTGCACTCGGGAACCTTATGAAGTTACAACATTCGGTTAAGCACACCGTTACCTTACATAAGGGTCAAAATAGACCCCTCAACAGAAATCTGATTGTCTTCTACTATCTACTGGTAATAACAGTCTTCTAGGTGTGAACCGACAGACGGTCATAAGGCTTCATTAATTGTACATACACTCTGCAGTTCTGACAGAAGTTTTACCAGGGTCACCTCTCCAGAAATTGCTAAACTGTAATCTATTTAATATACATATAATTGGATTAGTCTTATGTAACCAGATTGAGCACGCATGCTTCTTGAGTACTTGGGGGTTTGTGATTCTTTGTATCTGAAACAATCTGCAGACAGTAAGAGCAAATGTCTTTTCTCTCTGAACAATTTCTCTTTGTCTTGTTGCTCTTGCTTTATTTACGATGAGTGGACTGCAATAAATTATTTTAGTAGTAGACGTAACAGTAGTAGTAGTAGTAGCAGTAGTAGTAGTAGTAGTAGTAGTAGTAGTAGCAGTAGTAGTAGTAGCACTAGCAGTAGTAGCATGAGTAGTAGTAGTAGTAGTCGTAGTCGTCGTCGTCGTCGTAGTAGTGGTAGTAGTAGTAGTAGTAGTAGTAGTAGTAGTAATAGTAGTAGTAGTACCCTCGTCACGATTTACGTTATCTAAAGATTAAATTGTGTAAATCGATCTCAAAATACTATCATGAGAACGCCAGTACTTTCAAGACATCTAATTTCAGCATTGAGGCATGTTTGTAGCTTCCTGACAGATTATTTAGGTAATCATCCAGCCCATATATTGTTTTCCACTCATTACTGGCATCATTTCTGCTCTTAATTAATTCCATTTCAGTTTCAAATTTCGAAACTTTGGCACAACAACACCTCTTGAACAAGTTAACCAATACAACAAGAAATCTTCTAGGGGAATTTAAGAGACTGCTTCAAAGTCCACCACTTTTGTTTAACCTTTATCCACTTCAGTGACTGCTTATGATGGTGCATCCATTTGCTTTCTGATGCTTTGATTACAATGCTGTAAAACACATTTGTACGCATGACCTTTGCCATTACAAAGTGCATTCTGATGTTTTGTATTCCAGAAGAATGGCATGTGGATAGACTGCGTTCTGTTATTTCTTCCATACTCTAGCACAATCAGTATGTGTGATCCTTGCAGATCGTAATTTTTGTCTTCTGGAATTTGTATAGTGCAAGATTTTCAGTAGCAATGATAAGTGCTTCAGTGTATTTTGTAAGCCTGACTATCACCAATATCTAATTAAATGGCTTGCTCATACTTCATACGTTTCGTGTGCATAATGACATTGAAGGGGTTAATAATTCCGGATATACAATGCCTATTTGTTTTCTTCCCACAATTTTCCTTATTTCTTGCGCCATTAATATTCTAAATCAGGTTGTCAGTTATGTTTACACCAGATGTTGAAATACTTGTACACTCTTATATTTTTTCACTGTTTCAAATGTTCATGAAATATTCGTAATTATTTTGATTTATAATCTTGTTCTTGTTGTTCATGTTCTTTTTCTTGTGTATATTCTTTTCATGTTCTTATCTTTCTTCGTCTGGTTCTTCTCATGTTCTTGTTCTTCTTCATGTTCTTGCTCTTGTTCTTGTTCATTATCTTCTTCTTAGTGATAGTAGTGGAAGTAGTGTTAGTGTTATTATTATTAGTAGTAGTAGTAGTAGAATAGTAATATTAGTAGCAGTAGTCGTGGCGATGGTAGTAGTAGTAGTAGTGGTGGTAGTAGCGGTAGCATTGATTATAGTAGTAATATCAATATTAATATTAGTAGTAGTGGTAATAGTTGTAGTAGTTATGGTGGTGGTAGTAGTAGCAGCAGTAGTAATACTAGTAGCAAAATGCACTAAATTTACCATACACATTCACGCATTTAGGGCTTACATGACGCAAATTACAATAGAACATCTCCTAAATCACTCCTTTGTAATTTAGTCTATTTTATGGATTTCCTTTCATTAATTATTGACACAAGTACAATGATTTTGTGCTCTTATGGAATGTGTTTCGTTCCAGATTCAGTTCTACACTGACTAATGAATGAGCAAAAAAATCATACACCTCTTCTAACGCAAAAGATAAACCCTGATGAAACTCTAAGGGGTCTTCCAAGAGTGCGATTTGTCCCAACTAGAGTAACGAACAAGCCACTTCAGCGGTGATAACCATTTGTACATGTCTGGTGAAGCGCATAAAACGTCCAACTTAAACATCATCAAGCTAATCACATCGTACGGCCAACAATGGCCAAGCTTGTCACGTGTCAAGCTGAGCTGTCATGGCTGCCAGATATTTCGAAATTGTTAGACACGGTTCTTGCTTTGTCCACTGTCCCACATAATATCGATTCTAGGAAGAGGAAGAAATCAGCTAGGCTAAGTGCATTCATTTTAGCTTTGTAGGTGGTTATGTATGTTGAAGAAAGTTTATAGTAGATGTGATGGAAGGAAGGTTTTGGAGGAAGGATGATTTTATCCTAGATTTTGTATTGGTGTGTGTAGACGTTCATGTGCTCTAATTCATTGCTGTATTAACATTGTTTCCGTTTGAGACGCACTGATTGCCGCGTGTGTATTTAATGAAAGCAATATCTGTTCGCAGAAAGTATTGATACATATTGTCATTTGCCTTTATGGACTAACTACTGTAAGTACACTTTCGTTAACCATGATTTGGTTATTGTCCGAGAGCACGTGTACACGGTATAAATAATGACTATTACGTCAGCCCTGATGACTTACGGGCACATAAAGGGAGATAACTATGATTGTATTTGTCTGTGTGAGGGGCTGGACTAATATCGGATAGACCAGAATTTTTCGAACTTTTTACACCTGATGACAGATGAAAATAGGAGAAATATTTCGCGGACCGCTAAGGCAGGAA
>CM054183.1:53787070-53807070 GCA_028829895.1 Sinotaia quadrata
TAGCAGAGCTTTCATTTCATTGAAAATGATTTTAAAAGTCCATTTAATCAGATGTGTAAACTACTCCAAAGTAACTGTACTGTCCGTAGCAGTATGGGTAATACAATTTACACTTTACGATAAATGAACAACATCACGGTAATATACTGACTTCCTAGATAATTAATTTCAGTCAGTTCTGATTCTAGTGTAGTGTTCATGTATAGAAAATTTAACAATGCTGCATTTAACTTTCACTTACCATCCTAATGTACTTATAAATAATTCTCAAATACGAGATATGATTTCCGACACCGACCCACCCCACACCTCTCTTTGCGCTACTTTGTAAGTTCGCTGATGTCACTGGAATGACTCGAACAGCATGAAATAGATCTCACATTTCGCTCTTGCCATTATTTACAATGACGTATTGTCAGGAAGTAGATTCAACAATCGCTAACGACTCTTTCTTCACTTCTCCCATTTTTTTCTCATAATATTTGATCCCAAGGCTTCTCTGGTGAATGCATATGGCAACGCAGGAAATAAGCTACTCATTAAAATCCAAACTTATTCGTCAAACGTCCTGGTGTGACGTGTGTCGATCTGTCACTGGTTACACAAAGTTGATCCGCATCAATCAATGTTGTGCATATGTTGCGAACTTTCCTAATACAGCTATTTAATTTGTTGTAGTTTCACTTCGCCTGTCAAAGAACGGCCCAACCAATCTATAAACGAAAACTCTTAATAGAATTCTCTGAAGAATATCAGATGATTTATGCTTATCATAGAGAACACTTAATATTTCAAAATCCATATACGATATATAGCAACTGCAGAAAGTAAATGTTTAGATAAAGTTCCATAAAAATAAAATTAAATCGATTTCTATGTCTCTAGCCACACAGTTATTTACACAACTTTTTTATCTATAATACATACCAGAAGTAAATCAACAAGATAAAGTTATCCACACAGTTATTTACACAACTTTTTATCTATAATACATACCAGCAGTAAATCAACAAGTGCACATCTGTTTACGAAATCAAACTTTTCTTTTCTGTAAACACAAACACATATACTCAGATATAAACGTATACATTTAATGCGGCGTCGTTGGTTTTTATCGTGTACGAACGGCAGTTTTCTCCTAACAGTAAGTTAATAACGTATACTATTCGTAGATACATGTTGCATTAATTCTCACATTATAATAACATTGCTGCTTCCCACAAATTAGCTCAGTACGTGAGGGCGGCAGTTGGTTCTTATTTGTTGATAAAGGTCCGTGTGAAAGTCTTTGACAGTTGCTTCCCTTAGCTCGTGACATTGCACGCTGCACACATAGTGAGGTCTTTGACATTCCGTTGATTAAGCGTTAAAAGTTAAATGTCTGCCAATTGTCAGACTGAATTCATCTCTCAAGAATCCGGATACAAAAGAGACACAAAGAAACACAGAGCTTTAAAGTGATGATGATAACACAGTGCTTTAGAGTGATGATGATAACATGCATCAGTATTGCACACGTAACATAATACATCTCTATTTGCAGAATCGCAAACTAGGAAACTTTTCAGATATCCATTCAAGGTAGTTCAAAAAGAAAAGGCAAATTGACCTTCATATCCGGAGTCGATCATATTTATGGAATATGTCCCCGGCCTCCTATGCTGTCACAGACAAAGTCACTGAAACTATTTCATGCCATGTCGTATTCTTTCATGGTGCATACATTTTACTTCCTCTCGTAACATTTCTAAAGCATTAGTGATGTCACCATGCAGTACCCTTCTCGTATGTGTGCGTGCGTGCGCGCGCGCGCAAGTATGTGTATATGTATTTCTCAAGTGCTTTTGTGACTGTATGCAACTGTGTGTAGGTGTGTATATCTATGAGTGTGTTTATATATGTACATGTACAAGAGTATATTTGTGTGCTATTTAATGTATAAGTATACGTGTGTGTGCGTACATCCGTGTGAGAATGAGGGATTCGAGAAATCGTTGACAAAGACGCGTGTCTGGATTTACTCTTAAATCTTCTTCTCGTCCCCACCCAACCTGCCGCAAACGCACCAAGGAGAATAGAATTAAATAGAAAACACTCACAATAAATATACCAGTAATAAAAGAGAACTTCCTTAGAAATCATTTTTATACAAAATAAATATTTTACACACGAATTTCTTGGACAACAATTGACCATACTCGTTGGCGTGCACTACGTTGGGGGCGGGGCAATAAAAATATTTTTAAACATTTAGGTATTCGCGCTCTGATGTATAGCTCTGTGTAGATTGTACACTTATCTTGAACAATTGTTTCTAACATAAACTCTACACACAATCTGATCCGTTCTAATTTAGACAATTATATAGCCACCTTTGAAAGATTGCATGTGACGTCAGAAGCCCGACTTTAAACTTGTTTTCTTTCAGTCTCCATGTAGAAACTTTCTCGAGTATTATCTGCTAGAAAACCAGAATTGCTTTGATAATGGAACCTGGAAATTGGATGTAAAAGGAAACGGTCAAAGTTTTCTGCTTCTGTAATTATTAGGATTGCTGGTTGTGCGCGTTCTTTTTTTTTTTTTTTTTAAAAGTAAATTGCTGATCTGTGGACAGACGATTAAATACTTGGATGGTGGATAGTAGCATTTCCTTTAAGAAAATTGTGCTTGTGGCCGGCAAATTGAATTTCTGGTATTGATTTCAAAGAAATAATAGCAAATAATCTTAAATCGATCGAATGGAGAGCTGTTGGGTTGTTTTCCTGGTAGCTCTTTACGTCTTCCGTTCATCGTCCTGTAATTCGTGTAGAGTTGAGGATTTTAAATCAAATCTTGGATTTCGTTTTGCCTAATCTCAAAATAACTATTTTGATGTGTCAGATTATGTTTTGGTTAATCAGAAACTAATTATTTATTTTGATGTGTTTTTAGTGCCAGATTTTGTTGGCAAATTAGAGAATAGGTGGTCGCTTGCTTGGCTCACATTAATGGATTGTGTCCTATCGTGTAACGCGCGAACGTTTCTTTTTAAAATTTTAAAATTTCGTATTGCAATTATGTTTTACACTTTCATGTTTTCGACTGTTGACTAAAGGGCCCATTCTTACGCAGTTTCGACGGGAAAGGTATATCTCAGGATGGTTATAACGTGTACACGGACATTTTAACAATGAACAAGAGAATATTAATGAACACAATGTCCTTTAAATTTAATGTCATCATGGCTGTTGTGATTGTCGCCATCATTAGACATCTTTAAACTCATTAAGAGTTGACATTCCTTGTCACAGCTTTGGTTTTGTGCAATATTAGCGGAAAATATTAGTTCTAAATAGCAGAATGTTATTGTCAATTGATGTTGACGATGCTAATATTTGAAAAGTATTTTTATTTTATTTTATTATTATTTTTCTTGGTTTGTCAACAATAATGGAAGTACTAGTAAAAGTGAAATAAACGTTCTGTTGTACTCTTAGGCGTTATTACAACCATTAAAATAAAGAATATTAGATATAAAAATATAAATAATATATAAAATGTAATCTTTGTTGCTTTATTTTCAGCCACATAATTGTAGAGCAATATTTTGGTTCGTTCCATCGTTTTTCACAATTTTCACTAGAAATAAGAGAATCATGCTTGTCACTTGGAATAAAAACTTATCACTCGAAATAACTAATCACACTTGACAATGTAAATAACTGAACTTTTATAAACAACTCGTAGAGCAGCACTCTTGACAATACCTCAAGATCAGCAAGTGATTTCACATCTGTTCAAATCCAATCGATTAAGACAACTCTTTCTCCTCTCTCCAGATCGAGTTAAGATCATATTTCTCCAACACATTATCTTGTCTCTCTGTCGCTCTTTCTCTTTGTCTCTCTGTCTTGTTTTCCTTCTTTCGTGTGTGTTACTCTAATTCCACGAACTCGAAAATATAGTTCTGCAAATAGTAAGTGTTGTGTTCCGAATATGTGCTTAAATTGTTACACTAGCTGCTTACGAAGCAGCTCACTTTATTTGCTGGGTGTAGTTGTCAACTGACTACACGCAGTAGGTCCGGCTTTCATAACTGATTTAAGTTTTAGATGTACATTGCATTCTCCAAGGTGATATCAAATGGTGACAACATCGTTCTAGAAACATGTTACCGAGAGTTTGACGAGTTTGAAGTGAAGGTGCTAGCTTCTCATGAGAAAGGTCATGAGTGCAAGACCAACCTTAATAAATGAGATTGTTCGAGCGACCGATCACCGACATTTTTCACTTATGAAATGTTGTGCATAGCGATCATAAATGTAATAGGTTGGACCTCTAAGCAGACCTACAGAAAACAAAAGCCTAAACGTTTTAGCAGTTGTATTATTATATATAATGTTCCTTAATTAGTAATAGCCGTTTCAACGAGATGAGTTTAAAAAGACAAACAATTCAAAATGTGCGGGTCTTCAGTTGCAAAGGGGAACATGGACGAGTGATTAAACATCAACCCATAAAAATACGGGGTATGAGTTGTTACCAAATGAGATTAAACAATACTGATTTCCAATAGTGAAAGCATTAAGTAAAAAGAAATGCATTAATTCTATATACATAACATTCAATCTGAAATGCGCTCTTATCTGAAATAAATGATTGCAAAGAAAGAATTATTTAATTGCCTTCATGCTTAGGCATATTATTGAAGGTTTTTATATATTAAGTACTATGTGCTTAATTATTATATTATATTACATTATATTATATTATATTATATTATATTATATTATATTATATTATATTATATTATATTATATTATATTATATTATATTATATTATATTATATTATATTATATTATATTATATTATATTATATTATATTATATTATATTATATTATATTATATTATATTATATTATATTATATTATATTATATTATATTATATTATATTATATTATATTATATTATATTATATAATATTATATTATATTATATTATATTATATTATATTATATTATATTATATTATATTATACTTATCTCCAGCCATTCTATTTTTTTAATATTGCCATTACCAGAAACTAGAACTAAAACTCCTTTTAATGATGTAACTTGTAAGTCAATAAATAAATTATTCACTGAGCAAATATTGTTGAAGGGCAAGTCCCCTTCCGAACTTGATTTTGAGACCACAAAATAGTGAGAAACAGTTACTTTAATTTGTTCGACATATTCATAACCACAGTTCTCTCTATTTTATTTCTTGTTTGCACTGAATCTTTTCTGGTGTGCACAGAGTTGGCAATTGTTTTAGCTTGTTACCCATATTTTGTTCGCGGAATTTTAAAACTTCTGTATGGCATTTTTTAAACTTGTGCGTTGCTTCGCAGCTTTGCAACATATAAGGAACTTTTGTCGATACATTCCCGATACTTTTATTTTAATATTTAATTTTCTGATATAGGCGAAATATTACAAGAGATGATTATATTTTGAAATCAAGTGAAACCTCTCTGGTATCTAACTGTAAATGACTTCAACTGACATGTGACTCATTTCGATATTATTAGTAATCATCCATAATTAAGTACAAGTGATGGAGAAATCTTAATTTATTTTGTTTCTTATTAATTCTCACTGGAGAAACCACTCGCCCCTCATTTGGTATATTATACATGCCTATTAAAAGCTTTCTCTTGTCCACAACAATAAGACAGATCTTTTACTCTCACAATTTTCGCAGTTGTTGACTTTTTACTATAGGAGTAACAAATCTGTATTTTATTATATTTAATGAGCCCCCATCCACCCACTGCATATGTTTTATTAATATGAGTAAGAAGGTTAATAAATGTAAAAATACATTTATTAAATCAGCAAACAAATGATATGATAACAGTTTGTACATAATCTGTTCAATGACGTAAACCTCAACAACCATAGCTGCTGTCATAAGAATGTCACAAGTTTATTGTTCACAATAAAATAATCATTCTTCTAGATGTTCTTCAGGGCACCTTGTAGAGTGTTCTATCACTGTAGATCACTGAGACTAATCTAAGTTATTATTTCCTGAGTAACGATCACAGTAACAAACTATAGCACTCCAATTTCCACAGTAGAGTCAGACACACTTGCCAATACACACAAACAGGATGCAGTGAATCAACACAACTACTGCACTCTAGGATGAATCTAGAATCCAACACAAGGAAAAAAAGAATAAAAATGCTTGCTCCTTTCTGAAACATTATATCAAATAGAAACTCTAAGTTTAAAGTTTAATCATCTCTATTCTCCATTCTTTCTTACAATCATTCTCAGCTTACAATTACTGCAACATTATTTATTAGCCCAATTCATCTGTGCAACATAATAAACACAACATAACCAATTACAAACGTATTTCTACTAGAAACAATGTCATGTGTTTAACATATTACATACTAGTATTATAATTCACAACTGTAGAAATAATAGTCTTTTCACATAATAATCTTTACATTAAATTACAAACATAATATATCAATAGCAAAATGTACGAAATATTTCCAAGTCTCTCTATCAATCAGTCAGTTAACTCACCATTAAGCTAACGAGCATCTTTCATCTTTTCATGACCTGACTGAGTTCCATCAAAATCTATGTGATTAGAATATAGAACTTTCTTCAACAGGTATGTTTCCATCTCTTCCCATTGTCTAATATAAACCTTAAACTATTGGACAGCAAACATTACTCATTCACTCTGGACTGGTTTGGATTACATCAGCACGTCCTAGCATATTCTTTACCTGAGTTGTTATTTTAGCTCTGGTACTTATAGAAATATCGTCATGCACAGTACCCGAAGGTCATATCAAGTTGACATTTCATAAACTATATAATAATTACTTTTTAAAATGGGGACAAGCAAATTTACTCCACAACAATAGATAGATAGATAGATAGACAGACAGACAGACAGACAGACAGACATATAGATAGATATAGATAGACAGACATACAGATAGATAGATAGATCGATAGATAGATAGATAGATAGATAGATAGATAGATAGATAGATAGATAGATAGATAGATAGATAGATAGATAGATAGATAGATAGATAGATAGATAGATAGATAGATAGATAGATAGATAGATAGATAGATAGATAGATAGATAGATAGATAGATAGATAGATAGATAGATAGATAGATAGAGATATTCAAAAACTTCATTGACCACAAAACTTAATTTTGGAAGTATATTTTGCCTTTTTAATTTTGGAAATATCAGAGAACCATTTCAAGTATCTAACAGGAGTACACATAGCTTATTCCACACCCTTGGGAAAGACAAAAGTATTGTTAAAACTAAAACGTTTATCACGGATCATGCATCTTTCTGAGAGGAACTCGGTCCCTCCATACACACAATGCGATTGGACCGCTACATTCCACTGTCAAGTTCATTATTTCCATTGGTTTGTTTCCCTTGAGGGCTTTATAAATAGTTATCCAATTTCAGTCACTTATGTGTACGTATTGACGACTCTGCGTTCTCATGCTTGGAATGGAGATACTTGTGCTCTGGACCGCGATAAGCAACCGCTACGTGCAATGCATGAAAGTCAAAACCATTTGACTGTTGTGAACAGAAGTACTGCAAAATTCCACATTGGCTTCTATGACTATACTGGTCTAGATTTCGACTACACAACATCAGATAATGAAATGGTTAAACGGTAAAATGTTGCCATATTAGGGAATAACAATAGCTGACCGAAATCTTCTGTCACTGATTTCAAAGCATTTAGGTAGAAATTACCTGTCTTGGTAGGATTCTGGATGTCAATGATTAATCACTTTTCTGAACACCACCCCCCCAAACACCCATATATATATATATATATTTTATATACAGAGAGAGAGAGAGAGAGAGAGAGAGAGAGAGAGAGAGAGAGCATATGAACACATCTTCACTATTCTATCTATCTATCTATCTATCTATGTCTTTATCTATCTATATATCTATTTATCTATCTATCTATCTATCTATCTAATATCTATACACGAATCAATAAAATAATCTCACTTTAGTGGTAAACGGACCGGTCATATACAGGCAATACTTGTAATCAAAGTTGTCCTTACTTCTGCAATTTATTTCCTCTATGTCGTGTGCGCATTCATAAAATTCTCATGTAGAATTCAAGCATGAATGAATAATTTAGGACAACACGAACAATTGAGGTCAACACTTCCGGTAGCTAAACGAGCCCCTAGTGAAGGAATCTCTACATATATAATGACTTAAATGATGTCAAACACTTTACTAAGACCCACCACCAGCGCGAAAGCGGCGGAAGCCGGAAGCGTCCCCTACATTCAATCAAAATCAATCAAACATTTTACACTATAATTATGAATTTACCACAAAGTGAAGATGATAAGAAATGACACAAGGATGAGTGACATTTAATAAAAAATATATATAATAAAATAATGAAAATTTGGAAACAATCAAATTGCAATTCCTACATACACTTTCCAATTATTAGTCTGTCTATTCAGAGAGATTTAGCCTCCCCTAAAGTTTATCTCTCTATCCCTACTTTTATCCCAAAGAAAGTTACATGTCTTCCATATTTTTTGTTCCCTTTCAGTTCTTTTTTTCCTTTTCTACTAAAACGATTCATATAAGAGTTTGTGGTTGTAAAATTACACAATTTTTTATGCTATTGTTTGATATTGTTCTTATCTGGATCACAACCTGGCAAAGATTATCATTTTAGCATCCCTACACACACATGCAAAACAGACAGCTTATATCACAATATGTGGGCCAAGAATCACACCATAGGTCTTCTCATACAGCCAAGAATAGACTTCAAGGCTTTCCCAGTAATTGAAATTCCAAACCAGATATAATTTAATTGAATGAATGATGGAAGAAAATTAAACAAAGGAAGAAAACCTTGCACATAACAAATGCAGTCATATGTATGTGCTACAAGTAAAACATAGTGGTTTTGTGTCAAGGATAAATTCCCACTGATCACAATTCCATTAAAATGAAAATGAAGCACAGATTAAAATATATGTAACATAATATTCTACTTACACAAAATCTTTAACTGCAACCTTCACACAGTAATAAAATAGTCGTACCTTTCCATTCTGCAAAACTAAAGGCCTAAAGTAACACTGTATGAAAGCTCTAAATTTTTCCACACAAAAATCATTTGTTCTTTCTTCCAAAAAGTCTTTCTAGTAGACTCAGCCACACACATTATTTGTATGATCTTTTATGTGTTAGATCAAACTAATCTCCTTCATATTGAAACGATAATTTCTTCTGAAAAAAAAAGTGATTGATTTGCGTCTGCCCCTTTAATTTATTGACTCTGTCACATGTTTAATACATAGTCAGATATAAAGTCAAAGTATACTTTCATCCTACTCATTCACAAAATGGAAAACACACCACATTATCCCATCTGGGCCTGATATCACTAACCTTACTTCCGTTTTTTCATTGATAACTGAACAAGCTCTGGCCACTATTGTGGTCAAGGATGAATTTACAAATAACATGGTTTTAGTTAGCTTCTGTTTGACCTACACTATGTCTTAGCTGGAAAAAAATCCATCCACCTCTAGTTGCCACTTGGGTAATTACGTCAAACAACATGCATTACTTTTACTTTCCTTTCCCAATGCTTTGTACACATCTGGGACCATTTCACTTTATTATTTTAATATTTATTGATCTGAGAGTGGGCAAAGTTTTATACCCTGGTCTCAGAAGAGACTGACAAATATTCAGTTTCTGAATTCTCTGATTGATGGATAGATTTGATAGCAACAAGCTATTACGTGTGCAATCCCCTCTCAAGTCCAATCAGTCCATTGTTTGTTCATGTTCCAGGGGCCTAGTTTCCATTGGAGCTCCCTAAAACATCAGTGCATAGTGCACATTTCTTTAGACTGGTGAACTCTGATCAATGTAACAAAATATAGGGTGACAGGTTTACTTTGAAAGGAACCACTTCACCATTCATTCAAAACCCGTCTCTCAGGTGTGATGGCACCCTTACATATAGATATCTATAGATCTTAACGTCTGGATTTGAATCCTTGATCTTAATCTCTTTGACTCTTGAAAAGTTCAGATTATTACTATTAGTAGTAGTAGTAGTAGTAGCAGTAAAATTGTCCTATTATTATCCAGCCTCTTTCCACGACTTCTGTTTGACTGTCGGTTGTGATCCAAGGTCTCTGAGTCTTACCAAGATTCTGGGAGTCTTTGTATTTTTCTATTTTTTCTCTTTCTTTTGTTTGTATGTTTCTATCACTTGGAACAGCGACATCAATAATTGTTACTGTTCTGTTGGACTTATTGAGAACTACTATGTCTGGTCGTCTTGCAGGAATCACCCGGTCTGTTCTTATCTCGAAGTCCCATAGTATTTTGATTTCTTCTGTTTCGGTGACTGCTTCTGGTTGATGCATCCATGCTCTTTCTGGGGTTTTTATGCCATAGTTCTCACACAGATTTCTATGTATGTGTTTTGCCACTTCATTGTGTCGTTTGGTGTATTCTGTTCCAGCCAGAACCTGACATCCAGATAGTATGTGTTCTGTTGTCTCATCCCTGGATTTGCAAAGTCTACATTTGGAATCATTTGAAATTTTCATGATTTTCGTTTTGTGTGCTTTGGTGTTGAGTGCTTGATCTTGTGCAGCTGTTATGAGTGCTTCTGTTTCTGCTTTCAATCCTGCCTCTTTCAACCATTTGTACGTTGATTGCTTTGTTGATATTTCGTCTGCTTGTCGTACATATTGGCCATGTAGAGGTTTCTGTCTCCAGATATGTGCTAGTTCTTGCTTCGTTGTTTTCTTCCATGTTAATTATCCAGTCTCTTTCCACGACTTCTGTTTGACTGTCGGCTGAGATCCTAGGTCTCGGAATCTTACCAAGATTCTGGGAGATCCAAAGTTTTACGGAGGATGTGGGCACTTCCGAGGAGCGCTGCTTTGAGTAGTGGAGCGATTCTGTGGTTTCCAGGGAGTTTATTCAGGTAGCCTTCCAATTCTGATGTTATGTTCCCCAAGGCTCCTATCACTATTGGTATCACTTCTGCTTTTACATTCCACAGTCTCTGGATTTCTAATCTGAGGTCTTGGTATTTTTCTATTTTTTCTCTTTCTTTTGTTTTTATGTTTCTATCACTTGGAACAGCGACATCAATAATTGTTACTGTTCTGTTGGTCTTATTGAGAACTACAATGTCTGGTCGTCTTGCAGGAATCACCCGGTCTGTTCTTATCTCGAAGTCCCACAGTATTTTGACTTCTTCTGTTTCGATGACTGCTTCTGGTTGATGCATCCATGTTCTTTCTGGGGTTTTTATGCCATAGTTCTCACACAGATTTCTATGTATTATTTAATTATTATTATTATTATTATTATTATTATTATTATTATTATTATTATTATTCAGTCTCTTTCAACGACTTCTGTTTTGACTGTCGGTTGTGATACAAGTTCTCGGAATCTTACCAAGATTCTGGGACACCCAAGGTTTTATTATAATAATAATAATAATTATTATTATTATTGTTATTGTTGTTGTTGTTGCTGCTGCTGCTGATGATGATGCCAAACAAACCAGCAATCTCTGATACTTGAGTGTCACACGACTGTTGCAATATGCAAATCAAAATTCACTTTGTAATGCTCTTCGATACAATTTAATGTGAACTACTTTCCCCCCCGATCACATCACGTGTACATTTCTGGTACTGGCTTACTCTCATCATCAAATATTTGTATTTCTAAGTTAATGACAAGTTATACTATTTAATGTTGTCTTAAATATAGTGTTCAGTTGCTCTGTTAAATTGACTCTGATGCTAACAGGTAAATGGAATTATAATTGCTTTAAATGCTGCAAGTAGCATCTTTCCACATCAGCAACATTTCGGTTACTATTGTTTCATAACTAAAACGAGATTTGCAAATGGATGTTCAGAAATCCATTCTTAGGTCATGACTCTATGATCATGTTTCCGATTTATACAATCGTTTCGTTCGTTTAAGTTGTTTGTGAAAGATAACTCCTGCGTAGTTTCATTGAAACTTTGGGTTGTTATTTTTTGTTGTTGTGGTTCGTGATGTTCTTATGCGTTTCAATGTGAAACCCCTGTAGTATTGTTTATGTTTGGCGTTAGTTACAGAATTTTAGAGTGTATCATTACTGTAGAAGTCGTAATGAAATACTTATTGCTTTACCAGTAACTGCATAATGATGTTTAAGGATTCAAACGGGAAGCAACCTGTAAATTAAAGAATACTGGTTGTTTGCATATAAATATCACTAGCTTGTAAAGACTTAAGAGCGAATTTTCAACCCGCGTACATCTTTATCTTTAGCAATATGTTGTTTCCAACTTAGTAAGTAGTTTGTCTCTGTACCTGTATCTCACTCGAGTACACTGAAGGTGAAGTATTAAACAGTTAAATACGTGCTGAAGAAAATTCGCTATGATCAGCATTTGTGTTGAAGACGGTAAACCTTTTGTTGGGACAACAGTCTGCGTTCACCAAGTACCCGTGCTTTCTGTGCAATTAGGATAGTAGGGACAAAGCGCAGCATTACACGAAGCAGGAATGGCATGTACGGGAGGAATTTGTACTTTGAAAAGCAAAGAACCTCATAACCAACCCTCTGGTGGACAGAGACAAGATACTTTTCCCACCGCTGCACACTAAGCGTCGCTTAATCAAAAAGTTCACCAAAGCTTTGGACAAGGATGTTGGCTGTTTTGCTTACTTGTGCCATGCTTTTCCAGGGTTGACCATTGAGAAGTTGAAAGCTGGCAATTTTGAAGGTCCACAATTTCGCAATCTAATCAGGGATCCAGAATTTGAAAACTCAATGAACGAGGTGGAACTGGGAGCGTGGGAGGCTTTTGTTCTGGTCGTGAAAAACCTTTCTTGGCAACAATAAGGCCAGGAACTACGCAGAGCTTGTTGCCAAAATGCTGATTGCTTTCAGAAACCGTGGATGCAACATGAGCATCAAAATACATTACTTATTCTCACGAATGGATCGGTTTCCTGAAAATGTGGGGTCAATGAGCGACGAGCAAGGGGGACATATTTCATCAGGATATGAAAGAGATTGAGAGCAGGTATCAGGGTCGTTGGGATGCATTCATGATGGCTGATTACCTTTGGACTAGATAGACATTCCTACTGCTGAGCATTCTAGAAGTTCGAAGGGATCGAAGTTCATGCCCTGAATTTGAAAAATGATGACCTAATATCGAATGTATGTGTACTTATCTTTATCAATGTCTACTATTCGATGTACACTAATCACTTTTGTAACATTTAATAAATAAATTGTGTTAGAAAATGATTTTAATTATTTTTTTAATTTAAAATCTATTTTGGAAGAGAAACATTAACAAAATTTGCCTAATAATGTTATAAAATATAGTCGATTTAGTTATAATATCGGAATTTTTAAAATAGAATTAGCACAAAAACCTTACCTGATAAAAAAAATCGGATGCCATTTTCGAATTTAGCGCTGCAAAATTGTTCTAAATCAGTTGAAAAATCTTAGACAACTTAAAAAATATTTTGTGACTCAGTATATTGAATATTTAAACTCCAGCATATGGCAGACAATCCGTTTACCACTAAGACAATGTCAGAAAATGTCATTTCTGAAAGCAAACAAATTAGAATGTATTCCCAAATGGGACGTACACGAATCACGAACTTAAGTATTGTAAAAAAAAAAATAAAACAACTTAACCTAGTACACGGGTATTTCCATCTGCACGAATAGCATATGGTAACTTCAGTAACACGAGCAGATAAGCGGGCCGTCAAGGGCAGATAACTAGACTCTATTAAGGTCCTCTCTCTCCTCCTCCTCCTCCTCTCTCTCTCTCTTTCTCTCGGCTTGAACAGTTTGGCTACCACCTATTGATTCAAGAAAATGGGACTGGCTTATTTCGCGGGTTTCTGGCGTTAAATGGTATTACCATGTACTTCAGCAGACTGATCGCATATTTTCCGCACGATATACTGTTGTAGTCAAAGGATATACGTGGTTGTCATTTCCCTGACCAATTCATCTGGTAAATGAGATAAAGTCAAGCTGTCTGACATCACCTGTCTGGTATTCCAGTTTGCATACGAACATAGAGTGTTAAAGTGTACAACACCAAGGCAACAAGTAAAGAGAACACGACAACCGCCCTATGGCACTGATAATTCAGCTGTCAGTCAAAAAGCCACGAATTAAAATAGAAATAATATGCAAACATGATTCTGAAATTAAGGGAGATGACCGTCAGTTTACAAATCAATTCGCCCGACATTTATGAATCATAAATATTTATTGAGTGTATAGTTTGCTTTCCTTTTCCTAATTTCTTTCTTGGAATTATCACGTTTGGACATTTAATTAACATCTAATATGATCGTGTACACGGAGAAGATGTTAATTAAATGTCCAAACGTGATAATTCTTACTTTACCCAGTCTACAACGTTTGGTCTCTGATTGAGAGCTTAAAGGAAACCACAGCCATATACATATATATAATAATTGTTATATAAATTGCTAAATTGTCAGAGTAACTCGAATCTGGGCACTCCTTATGGCATTATTTTAAAGGTGTCTGAATTGAAATAGACATCTCCAGTCAAGAACTTTCTAGATTGCTGCGCTGATGTAATACAAAGTTTTCTTTTATCGAATGATCATGATTTATTAGAATGAGACTAGCCAATGGGCTGAGTTTAAGGAGTCTCTTGCTGAAGAGAATTATGCTCTGAAATCACTTTTCAACTTAGTGTGGAAGAAGAAAGTCTGGCTTTAAAGGCTTATGGTAAGTGATTGAGAGAGAATGGACTTAGAACCATGTCGTGTATTTTACTATTGATATGATAAACTTGTGTTTATGGAGAGATGTACTTTACTATGGATGTGTGTTTTATGTAGAGATGTACTATGTAAATTAACTTTCATTACTACTTCGCATATAATCTGCTAAGAAAATGTGACATTGTTTGATATGCTATATTTATTGTGCCACGTGTGTGCATCGAGCTAATGAATACTGTGATTTGTATTGACTATGTTGTTGAATTGTAATTTTATTTCTTTATATAGAGAGATCGTGTAATTTAAAATTATATGAATGTTGGAATATTGATAACAAGTATTATATTTCATTGTATTTGTTATGTGTATATTTTATTGTTCATTTAATAGATTTATTGTTACATTTATTGACCTTCTTACGCACATTGATAATTAATCTTTTCTTGGAGATGAAATCCGACCCCATTGCTTTCTATTGTTTGGAGACATTTGCTTGCTAGAATAAAACACTGATCAATATAATATATAACCTAAATCTCGATTATGTTGTGGGTTTTCTTTCAACAACTTGGAATAAATTTTGGAATTTCGTTTGGTCTGAAAATGTTCATGCACGACTGGACTGAATAATCGAAAGTGAAGTTCAGATTTATAAAAACAAACAAACAGCACATCTGATATCCTGCTATTTGATAGACTTTTTATTGTCTTGAAATGAGAACTAAATTGATACATGCGTGCTGCTGGATCATGACTGTTGGGAATCAGGCCTCCAAAGGAACTCCACAATAGTAAATCTGATGCGAAGGAAATGGGTTATTCACTTAAAACCAGATCAACTCCATGTTAATTTGCAGAGTGTAAAATGTTCATTATTTAGTATATTTTCAAACGAAATCTTTAAAAAGGTACTTAGATTTGAAACAATTTCCATTACCAGGACAATAAGGCTTTTCAGTTTCTGGCCTACTTAAAGACTGTCAAATATCACATCACAGATTTTTTTTAAAGTATTGAAGCTAGACGAAAAAGAGAAGTTAAAACGATTAGGCATGCATACACATACGCACACATATAATATTGTACACGTACAAAGTAACAAATATACACACATCTACTTATAAATAAACTCAAATACAAACACAATGACGCACACAATATAATCAAACACAATCACACACATACAAGCATAAACTTACATAACATTATAGAAGACAATCATACACATAAAAAAAAAAAAAACGAACACACGACAAAAGACAGGAGGCCGCCGCGACGTGTAGAGGTGGCCTCACAGGGACGAATAGGATTCGAATCCCACTCCACCGTTTGTGGAGGAAGTTCTTTGAAACCCATCAACCACTCCTTTGTTAGGGATTGTGGAGCTCCGTCTTGCTGAGGAATGGCGATGAATATAATTAATATAAATGTCCGCATATGTTATGTTATTTGATATGTTGTCACATACAACACTCACGCACGCACGCACATACACTCACTCTCAGGGACAGTCACAGCATGTACGCACGCGTGCACACGCACAAACACAACATTCACGCCCACACGCGCCCACACAAACACACAACATTCACCCGCGCACACACAGACATTATTGTCTACTTTTACAGTCTCACTGTTCTTACAAGAGTCTAGGTAAAACACTGATTGCACTAAGGATACTGACCGAAAGGAAGAGCAAACATTCCTGCAAAATTATTATCCGTAATGCAATTACTTACAATCCAATACGGTTTCAGCTCTAATCTTACTATATTTCTGTTACACGTGACATAAAGTTCTTCCTTACTTGTCCGACTTGTGTAGAGTCTTAATTTTTTTTCTTACTGCCTTTCCCAATAATCATCATACTGCGCCTGAACAGCCCTGGTAATGCCTGCGATCTGGTGGATGATTTTTAAGGGGACCGGAAATTGCCACTTTCAGCGTATCCTTCAGCAAAGCACTTTGGTCTGAACAAAGTCATGGGATACTGTACCTCTCCAAAATGGGTGCTGGTTAAGGTTGTTTGAAGTCTGTTTGAATGCAAAGAGGGAGACAAGAGATATATGTTAAGCACTTATGAATTGTTATAAAAAATATATTTTATACTAGATAATGTACTTTATGTTTCTTCAACTTTACCTTCCAGTGCGAGTTCGGGTAAATCCAATAGAGAGCTATATGAAATGTTCAGCTGGGAAAAACACATGATTGAATAGGGAACTATTGAATTACATAGATAGACAAATAGATTAAATAAAAAACAGATAGATATACAGTCAAACGGAGAGAGGAATGTAAAAAGGTTGATTAGATAGATAGAATGATTTATTTGGTTTATTGATTGATTGATTAATTGACAAATTGATTGACTGGAATGGATTTTAATAGAAGTAAGAATTTGTGTTACAAATTATAGCATGGTTAACACAACCCTATTTCTTTCGTAGTAAACAGCACGTTTCATATTTGTATGTGTGTAGGTCAGTGTATTTCTGAAATAATGTATGTTTTTTCTACTAATTCGTTCATAACAAGTAACCGACAGTGTGTACTATTGTCAGAGATGCTGCTGCAGTGTGTTTAGTGACAGACATTTATCACGCGCGTCCAAAGCATCAAGGGACTGCTTGGAACATCTGTTTACAGATATATTCGAGCCTGGCATCAGTTGTGACCTGTCTGCTGTCTGACTGTCCTAGCCAGAGATTTGCCTGTTGTGCCGTTGTAGGCGGCCTTTTAATGAGAATGTCTGTACGCTGATAAAATTGACAACCTCCCAGAGGTTAGAGCTTTACTGAATTAACCCTGGCGAAATGTTTGACATGATGTAAATTGGACAGGATTCGAACTTAAACCCGTGGTGTGGTCTGCTTATTTGATGATTTTGTGTGTATACATACATGACTGATATTTGCAGTATGAAAGCTGACATCAATGACATTTAATTGAATTTTGTATTGGAATTTATAGTTGATCAGTGACTTTCTCGGGTTCAGTACTGTAAATATTTAATATTGATATTTTCATAATATTAATTCATCGGATTAAAATTTAATTTAATATATAAATTAGTAACTGTGTGACGGTGCAAAAGGGGTCAAGTCTGTTTCTAGAATGAACGAGTCTATTTTAAGTCTACATAGTCTTAAGATTGATAAACCAGGAAACTGTTGGAGGGAGGAACCTATGCAGTCATACACACAATCACACTGTTTCCGCGATTTTCTTCAGAAGAAAAAAGAACTCACTGCGTAAAAGAAAGAAAAGAATAAACATTTGAGAAGTAGTGTACACTTCAAGTAAAGTGGTCCCTTCACAGACCTTTTACCCAGCTCGTTATTCTCCCATATATAACCCGTTGAGATCTTACAAAAACAATAAAGTGTGAAATATGCACTCAGTACTTTTTCTTTGTTCACAAATCCTAATTTTGAATGCAAAAAAAAAAGAGAATGATCAAAGTAGATAGAATTGCCTTGTTTTTCCCTACTAATTTTAATTTCTCTTTCTATAATGCGTAACTTCTGTTCCACTATTTGCTACAGAAAATACATTATGTTAATGTTTTATTTTAATATTGATTAATTTTGTTTTATTAAACATGAGTGAACAGTTCTTACAAATCTCATTTCCACGTAATTAGAACAGAAGAAGAGCAGATGAACAGATAACAGTTTTCAAAACACGTATTAATTATTATATATGTTAATAAATCGTGCATTTATTTTACACATGTTGAATTCATTCGTTCGTCTTTCTACTTTCATCTTCAGATGAAGATTTACGACTTGCAGTCGGTGTGCTATGCCTAGAAATAATGAACACTCAATTCATTTAATTCTCTCTTCTAATTTTTCCTTAAATGTAGAATATACATATCCATCGTTTGAGGACTTTACTATAAAATTTATTATGTGCTAAGTTTATAATGTAAATATTAAGGGTTTTCTTGATAAATTTGTTGTTACACTTTCAGTACTAATGATCTAATATCATAAAACATCATAATCTATAATACAAATTGTATTTTGAATAATGCTCCTTCTTTACAGAGTTATGAAACACGCATGCTAAGTTTAAATAGTCATTGAACACACTATGTAGAATATTCAATTATTTTTTAATTTAAAATAATTTGTTCATAATATTTCGTCTCCTTAAAGTTCGTCCAGTATGACATGCACTATTTAAGATTTACATCTACAAAAAATACGGATATTTTATAGTATGTTAGAGTAATTCGGTATTCATGCGCACTGAAGTGTTATTCCAATCACCGCAATTCAAAAAAAAAAAAAGAGACAAATATCGCGGAATTCTTTCTTTTATGAAGTGAACAGGTCACGATGACATTTTGTAGTGTGTACACAAGGAGAGGTAGTTCAGGTCATGATGACTCTAAGAATTCTCCCGGCACTGGAAGAGCTTTTGCAAACTAAACTGTGGTACTTGTCCTCGCCATTAATTTGTCTATAGTGCAAATTAACACCCCGCAGCGTGAACTGAACCGCTGAACTCAACTATTCAAGCAAAGAGTTGTAGCATTCATCTTTGGAAGCTTCATGAATCTATGCATATATGCTCAGACAAGATGTTAGACGATAACTTTCAATCTTCGTAGGTCGTAATCGTATATAGACAACGTCATAGCCGAGTTCTGTTAATCCATCTCATTTGCGATCAAAAGAGTAAACCGGTGGGTGGTGATGGTGAGTGCAATAGATCAGGAATAGACAATTCAAGGTCAGTATGACAACTCGTTGTCACATCTATGCATTGTCCAGACTAAATATGTGTCCGTGTATTTGTTGGTAACTGTGAGGAGCTTTGATACACGTGCATTAAAAAAATAAAATTATAAGTTTGTGTCACCTAGATCATTAACTGTCCAAACGAGAAATTATAAAAGTCGACAAGAGAAGGAAATTAGTTCTAAATTCAAAGCATCAGTTATTTTGCCTATTCTTAGTTGTAGGAGACAGAAAGTAAGTGACATTTTTGCTGAAATGTCAAAGTTCTATAGACATATTTTTAAGCTTGAAGATAAATATTTATAAGAAAAGAGAAAAAAGCATTCTGGGCTAATATTTTTTTCTACCAAACCGTCTGAGTCGG